>JAAXNX010002214.1:0-14254 GCA_036491905.1 Folsomia manolachei
ATGTTTTCGGGGGGTGCACCAGGAGCTCATGAGTGGAGGTGGTTTTTATGAATTTTGGCAACTTTTTATGCGAAGTCACCCTGATCATGTCATTCCGTGACCCATGGTAACTAATTACTAGAAAAGTGCTGTTTTCACAATTCTCTCCGTCAGTAGCAATCCACCCTTCGATTGTTGTGCATTATTTTTTTCTCTGCCAAAAGTTGGAAAACTACAAAAAAATTGTAAAATCTCAAAATGTCGGTGGAGTTTTGTTGTTTTCGGAAGCTCTCTGGCCATCTTCATTGCAAGAAATGGCTCTATTCTCGGGATACCAGGACAAGGGTGGGACAAAGTCACGTCTGGGATGCTTTTCAAGACTTCATGGGGCCCGAGATTGACAAATTCACTTTGGACGACGTCATGTGTCGAAAGTGTTACTCAAAGGTAACTTTTTTCGGTATCAAATGTTTTCTTACTGATGATTTCTCTACCAGGTGCGGAAAAGTGAGGAAACCAAACAATATCCGTTCGGAAAGAGACCCTTGCCGGAGATGGAGGATGTTGGTGAACAGATGGTGACTCGAAGCAAGCGCCCGAGAAGTGAGTGAGGATTCTGGCCGCATAAAATATGAATGACCTGACCCCTATGTCGTAATACAGATAGTAATTAACGCACATTGTTTTTTTAGTTTCAGAGCCGGATGTGCATGATGTCCCAGGAGTAGTAGATGAATTACCAGGGAGTGAAGCTATTCCAGAAGATGAGGACATTTCCAGTGATGGCACGCTACTCCCGAATAATTTGGAGGATAATGTGATTGCTGATGTCAATCCGGAGGAGAATTTCAGCGACAATACTGAAAATTCTTTAGTAAATTCAATGTGTACCACTATTTCAGAAAACTCTGTAAGTAGTCTAAAAGATAAACTTCTTTTCTTTTAATAATTGGATTATTATTGTACTGCAATTAATAACTAATTATTTGCTCAGGTTTATATTGATCAACAGCAAGCTGGGAATTTCGGGGTGAATGCTGCCAATAACAGTCAATTTTCCGCAATCACAATTTCCTCACAAGGATCGGTATAATGTAATTACATTTCTTGTGAAAATTTTATTAAGTTAAAAAAAACTTTTTTAATCTTACCGTAACTTTTGATGAATTTAATGGGATAGTCAATCCAACTTGATTCCACTGGCGAATTTGCTACTTCTGAAACCTTATCGAAGTTTTTAGGAACGGGAGATGGAAATTTGCACAGGGTCTTGTCTCCTAATAACCAGTGTGTGGGGACTACAGTGACACCGCCGTCCTCAAGGAACTCAATCAAACTGCCTTCAACTTGTTTTCACTTTTCAATGACATTTCTTATCGACTTAAGGAAACCAATTAATTTAATTAGAAAATAAAATAATTCAAGACACAACTGAGTTAGACTGCATGATTTTGGAGCCACGCACACTCCAACTGCTGTTACAACTACTCATTGCCCACTATGTGCAAACTTGGTGAAAGAAAATCTGTGTGCATTTTCCTTCACAGTATTGGCAACGAATCTGTATGAAATTGTGGATACAGATTTCGTGAAACAAAATCTTTATCAATTTTTTACAGAATTTAGTGTGCCTGTTTGATGCACTAATAAGAGTATCAGTTATGCATATTACGTACTTTTAAATCTGTGGACTGAAATGGATACGGATTTGATGGATAATTTGCACAAACTTTGTCGTACCAATATGTTGGCACAAAATTGAAATTTATTGGCATTAATACTTGCACGAAATCTGTATTGAGGCTGGTTGGGCCGGTCCGTTGCTTTCCTGTGCTTGCAGTTCAGCACAATTTACTTAAAATCCGGTGGAGGATCCTGTAGATTTGGATCTGCTCCTGAATGATCTTCAGCTGGAGCTTTAAAACGACAAAAATAAGATTAATTTGGCGAAATTATTTTATTCTGTAATTATGTAACTTACCAGCGACATGGCATTCTTTTAGTCCGCCATCCCTACCAAAATCCTCACAAGTTTTTGAACAGCAATAGCTATCACCCACGCATACCTCCCCGTTTTCCTTGCACTACATACAATAAAAATTAAGTATAATGGTAATAATAACCTAAATTAACGGATAAAATACTTTGGTTACCTTGCAAAATCCAGGCTTCGCCATGTTAAACGTTACAATGACAAGCAAAAACATAAAGGATTGCATGTTATCAAGGTATAATGTCGAAATAAAGTAATGGTCGCAAAAAACTTGAGCTCTGATGACCAAGAGATTTGAAATCAAATTTTGGTAAAGTGTGATTGGGTTACAAAACCAACCTTGAATGCTTTCTTAATACCCTGTTGAATGGTTTATACGTGATCACAAAGTGAAGCGAAATAAAACTTTCATAAAAAACATATTTTTAATGTCCCATTGTCAGTTGACATGTTTATTCGCTGGTGGATACATGAAGAAATAAACATGTGAATAATTCTACATGTTTCATTCCTTTCGCAGAGTTAGCCTTTGTTTTATTGAATGTGTCTTCATTTCGTAATTGGTAATAGAAATTCGTTATCGCTAAAAATTTATGATATTTATATTCCACATAACTACAATTCCACGAGCATTCGGCGTTGCATTTTTTCAATTAACACTTTGGCAGCCCTGGCTATCATTCGTAGACCCATGAAGAACCCCACCCCAATAGAAAAGCCCCAAACACCGAGTGCAAATATTATCGATTACTAAAGTTGATGAAGTGAATTGTGCAGATTAAAAACCCATCGGTTTTGATAAATGTAATAAGTTTTATTGAAAATCAAACAAAAAATCACTACATCAAGTAAATAATCCAAAAATATTAATTGCTTGCCGTCCACCAAACCGGAGTATTCGCTTTTCGTACATGACAAAATTTCTGTCGTCCTGAAACACCAACCTGTGCCCATTACCAACCGTGCCTGTGTTAAAATGATGGCGTCCGGCGATGTCATAGATAACAAAGTTCCCATCTCCTTGGAAAACTGCAAGATGTCCAACTCCTGCCGTCTTGGAATTCCATCGGGCCAAAAAAATTTTATGATGTTATTGGCATTGGACATACCCATGTCAACATAATTTAATCAATACTAACATAAATTTAAAGTTATCTTCATTTGGTTGAGGGGTTGTCGACGGTGTTTTTGGGGCACAGGCATCTAAAATTGCCCAAATCCATTGTGGTTAGATTTATCTGGGTCACACTTTGACTTTTCTGAAATTTTTTAATTCAATATTGCTGTCGTGGTATTAAAAATTTTGATGCATGATGCTAATGTAGTCGTACAAAATGACAGATTGTCCGATAAACGAGCACCAACTTTTACTTTTTTCGAGTCAAAACCAGTAATTGTGGAAAATCTCAGATTTCTCATCGAGTTTTATATTCGAATGAAAAAGTAGTAGCTGAGTGGCAGGTAACGAGTTTCATAGTCAAGACTTTAATTTTTTATTTGTGGTTATTAAACGGTGTGCATTAAGTTTCATTTCACCATTGACATTTTTTACTAAATACTCACAACCTGATTTCAAAATTGCTTTCACGTTATAATTAAGCTCATAAAGTTCATAATTAATGGTACGTTTACTTTATTTTACAAGAACATGGTTTTTCGAGAATTACTCCAAACCCGTCAATAATTTTAAATGTCAGGTACGCGATTCAGATGCACCACTATCACAAATGACTCGGGGGTTTTGTTCCGTCGAAATAAGTTAAGAAATGAAGTTTTTCCTTAGTGGTCACTTTTCAAAACCCGACTAAATGCATACTTAGGTGTTTTCCGTAACTATAGCCTCACCTACGAATAAAGAATTCAAATTGCATTTTATGTTTGAGTAAATTGTTTTAAAATTGCTTTTGAAAATTTAACAGCGGTTAAATTGTGATGACTGGAAACCAGATCCATAATTTTTTTAAATTACAATTGTATAGGATTTCAATTACATGTTTGCAGTATTGTATGCAACAATTCATCAATGTTTGTTGGATTTATTCAATACCAATAACGACGCACTTTTTCATGCAATTTTGGTAATTTGTAACTTTCAGAAATTGTTCCTAAGTTTGGTTTTAGTTATGCAATGAAGATGTGAGTATAACAGAAATCTCACAAGATCAAAGTTCACATAGTCCAACATATTTCTGTATTGCATAAAAGTATGGAATTATGACGAACAAATCATACACACGTGTTAGCATAAAAAGTGGCATACGATGTTTTATTGCAAAGTATATAGTGTTGGACAAGTTATGTAGTATTTGATGAACCTAGTTTCACGTTTCAATACTAAGGAGTAGTATTAACTGCAACAAGAAACTGCTGAATCGATGAATTACCCAAGCCAAAATATTGAGCAGACTGATACATTTGCACTTCCTTTACTCAAATGAATACCTGGATGCTGTTGCACAAACTGTGACACTGTGTGCAACTTTCAGGTGTCTAGCCACGTGTTCAGTTTAACCTTGACTTAACTTGCTCTCCATTTTCATAAGTTCTCTGATTCAATCAATGAAGGCAACCGGCAGAACTAAATTGTGTATTTTGTTATTGTGTGTAACATTCTATTATCATTGTATAATATTGCACTCAAACGGTTGACTCAACAATTGTGCAATATTTGGCGTGATTAACTTGACGATCTTTGATACCTGCATGTACTACATTTGAAACGAAACAGCTCTGTCTATAGTTTTTGTTTCATGTTGCAATTAGTAATTTTCAATCTGTCCCCGATACGTGGGTAGCTGGGAAAAGCTATTTCTTGCTGACAGAAATTCTTTGTCTGGTTTAGCTATAAAAGTCAACAAGATGAAAAAACTTCCAATCATTCTTGTTATACTTCAGCACACTTTGCTTTGTAGCTGTGCTTAATCCTACGATAAAATCCAGGTAATTACATTTTCTATTCACATTTATAAAGTAATTTTTAAATGGTTTGCGGAATGTTATAAAATTCGTAAAAAAAATGAAACCAACTTTGAAAGAATCCAATTGAAGGAAGTAGTAACATTTGAACATAATAATTTGAATTGTCAACTTCCATTTTTCAGGATCATGGTTTATTTGAACTGTCAACCCACCGTCATAAGAGGTTGGGTCCCGCTTATTCTTCCAGCATTCACAACGTGCCTATTCCCAGATCGGGACCGAGTGGCGTCACAGTTATTGGAAAATATTGTCGTCTTCACCCTAGATTCAGTCGGAAAGAAGTTGATAACATTTTTGTTTGTGAAATTGCGGATAAAATTGCATTGGCAGCAGAGAATTTTGGTTTTAACAAAGAATACTTTGAGCGTTGCCCAATAAATACAATTGCTGCAACTGCAGTGCAGTTTGCAGCTTATTTTCTCCCACAAGCTGAATTGGACTCTAAGGAACTGGAGTTCCTAATTTGGTTCCTCTTTTAGAGTTGGCTGTATGACGATGCATTGGAAATTGGATGGACTAATAAAACCCTGTATAAGGTAAGCTCAATATTAATATTTGGATATAAAGCAACTCTTTTGAAAACGTTTGCGGCCGATAAATTAAAGATAACAGAAAATTAAATAAAGTGTATCCTTTTTCATTCCAGGAAAATGTGGCGACTTTGAAATACGTTTATGCCACATACCTCAAAATCATTACGCGACAAGAGTTAGAATTATTTCCAGTGGGAGGAGAGGAGTTTCCAGAATTTTATGCAATACTTGCATGCGCCGAAAAGGTTGTGAAAATTGGCGTGGAATTGGTTGGAGACGACAAGTATAAAGAGATGATCAAACCCTTGGCCATCCAGCTCTAGGTTTGCTTCCAGTCGAACGAATGGTTTACCGTCAGCAAATTAAATGAAGTGTAATTAACAAACATGTGTCATGACTGACATTTAGCGGCGAGTGGTTGCACTAGGTTAAGATTATTTATTTGAAAAACATGCATGGGGATAATTTATACCGACAGATTTGTCACAATTACTATAATTATTTGATAATGTGTAGATCGGACCGGTACAGTCTCCCGACATTCCTTTTTTGGCGGATTGAAAATACTGGGGGACTAAGTGTCCTCGAAGGCTTGGCTTTTGTCAGTGGGATACGAATTTATCCTGAAATTCGGGGACGCCCAACATTCGCTCGAATGTCTGGAATTGTGCTGAACAACGTTCAAGCTGTGAATGATCTACTCGGAGTAAGAAAAGATTTTTCTCTCAACCCCACGACCTGTGACCCGGACAGTGAGGTCGTGTTCCGAGTCATTAGCAAAAACCATGGCATTCATTCCGTTGTTGAGGACACTTGTGCACGAATATGAGAGGAATTAAGGGATCTAAACACAAATTGTGCTGTAATAAGTTAAAATTCAGTGAGTATTATTTCTACGCCCAATGTTTCCCTTATTACAAGGAATAACCTACTTTTGTACTATTTATTTAACCTGCATCTGTCATTTTTTGTTTTGCATTTTTTTATTTAAACTATCTAGGATTTTTATGGTAATAGTTTAAAAACCAATGAGTGCTGTTTAGAACACAGCAACGGCAAGTGAGGAGTAGGGTGTGGTTGGAGGAATAGTGTGTGCTTATCTAAACAGTGTTTCATTTTTCTTGGGCAGTATTCCCGAAATTTTTCAACTAATTGTCCCGATCAAGCAAGAGCAAGGAAGCAGTTTGCGAAATGCAAAATTCCTGCATCACAAGTGGAGTCAATCTGCCCACAAAGTTGTTTCCAAACTCCAATCGCAACGGACGAAAGGATTTAAGTACCCTTTGAAAATACCGGGCTTCTTTTCCACGTCTGGATGTTACATTTCGTCTCTTTACATACTTTACATTATTTATCCAAACCTCTGCTTTGATGTAGACGGACGATGCAAAAGTGACGACAATTATGCCACAAACTGCCGCATCCAAGAACATTGTGAGGAAAATGGACAACTGAAATAAGTTTGCTTGATGGAACAAGGCAATCAATGCGAATCCACTCAAAATTTGGATTACTGGACAGGTCAGCAACACAATGGGCAGAATCCGGCTTCTGTAACTGGAATTGTGGATCTTCTCCTGAACTTGTAGCTTTCGATATCCTTTCACCAAAAAGTCCAAGTTCTCACCTTTAGAGTTCATAAACTCTTGGCACCGTCCCCACAGTATGGCTAGGCCCGGAATGAGGGAGAATATTCCAAAGTGACCGATATTTATGCAACTTTGCATTGCAACCACAAATTCAGATATTGCGATAAGCAATGTTCCAAACCATTTCCAGATTGGGCTAGACCAATCATTTCCGCAAAAAAGGTATGCTCCGAGGAGAGGTGGTTTACAGGGGAGGAATACTGTCATCAATGTGAAACCCAGGGATACCATCCAATAACCAAGTTCCGTGATGTTGAACAGCAACTTTAAAGCGAGTAGCAATTGCTTCTTGAATTGGGGCTGAGTTTCTAAAATTATTTTCAAAATATCTTCAAAATTGAAGTAAATGCACTTTGTTTTATTTTATGAAATTATTTTTCTAAAAACGAAGCATTGACATTTACCTTTTCTTTGTAAAAGCTTGTTGAGATTTTGCATTGGTCCTTCATCTGGTTTCAACTCCAATCGCATTGAAAATCCACAGCTGTAAAGCGCCAGGATTAAAACGGAAACAAATTTATCGGCCAAGGAGTGCTGGCCGTGAATTATATTTATGATCTGGAACCCAACATATGAGCCGGTAAGAATTGTCCAGATCCAAACAGAAGCTCGATTTGCGAGAGTTTTTACAAGTACAATTTTTTTCTGTTTGTCAATCCATTCAACCCGCAAACATTTGAGAAACTTTGCATATGCCAAGTGGCGTTTAAATGATGGGAAAAATGTGTCTAGTAGCGAACCCATTTATAAATGTAATTCATTTAATATTTAAAAGCCAGTGAAAAATTGGGAATTAAATGAATGTATTTTAAGCAATTTTGTGCCCAATATTTTTAACGGTTTGTAAATAAGATAAAACTAGTCTTTTTGAACTAGTGGTCAGGATTTTAAAATAATTCAAACGTCTGGATCACTGATGCTTTGCCATTTTTGTCCGAAAGCACTTCCACTTGCTAGAAATCCAAGGCATGTTTCTTCACCAACATTTCGATTGGGATAAAATTGCGTTAAACTTCAACTTGCAGTTCAGGTCTTACCAAATAAATTGTTTAAAAGCTTTGTCCTCGGCCTACTTTGCTGAGCACTTGATTTCCAGTCACAGCTTACTTTAATTCGACATTTGCCGGAAGGAATGCATGCAGTGCAACATACATTTTTCATTAAACAATTAAAATTGTGACTAAAATTTATTTTACCAATTATTGCAAAAATTGGAGGTGGTTAAACTTCCGTGTCTTTGGTTTTCTAGTGCGGAATTTGAGTTGTGATTGTTGTTAACAAAATTAATTATTTGAATGCAAATTGTCCTTCCAAGTTTCCTAATTTAATTTTAGTGAATATGTCAAATAATGCTTGAAGTTTATTAATTAATCGGCGATTTTTACTTTTACACAATTCATGAAACAATTTCTTCTCGTCCAAACCCGGAAATTAAAACCCGACATTGATAACCTATTTGTACACATAATAACATTTCCAACAGAATTCACATGTATTTACCAAGAATAAAGTTAATGTCCACAATTGGAAGTGTTTAACTCAAGCATCTTTCCCGAGTTTAATTGGACTTGCCTTGGCATTTTAAACGAATGGGTTACATACTGCAGAAACAAAATTCGTACTTATTTTACTTAATTTCTGCTATTTTCCAACATAATGGAACATAATTACGGAACTAAATTCGGCCAATTATTGTAATTTAATTTTCTTCAGAACTACTTATTTCTGTTGAATCCCTTGAACTAAGTAGCCCATGGTTTATGTTTCAACTTAAGAAGAAACCTATTTCGCCACTGGATCAAGGACAACGAATGCTTATAGGTAGTTATTTTCACACATGTGGATAGGTTATACCTTGTACGAGAGATATTCAAAAAATACTTGCCCTGAGGTCGAAGCCGTTAAGTTAAGAAGTTGAAACTTCACGAAGTAAAAGAACAAGCGATTCTATCAAAAATTATGAAATTTTAACGAGATCGGTCAAGGGAGTG
The DNA here is from genome assembly GCA_036491905.1 of Folsomia manolachei. Lineage (NCBI taxonomy): Eukaryota > Metazoa > Arthropoda > Collembola > Entomobryomorpha > Isotomidae > Folsomia > Folsomia manolachei. The sequence goes on from JAAXNX010002214.1 coordinate 9,125, forward strand.
CATAACAGTAATTCCCCAAAGATTGAAAGTGACAAAAAACATGCAGCGGGTTTTGAGTTCCGATATGAGGTATGGTTTTTGATAAATCAAAATAATCGCCTAACGGAAATCATTGAAACTTTTCATGAACTATTCTGTGATATTTGTCCTCCGCGTGATGTAACCAAATATTATTTACAACAGTTTGAACTGGATCTGGAGGACTTGGAACATGGACCTCGACTCAAATTCTGAATAACACTTTTTGATTCAGAAATCGTTAAGAATAAAAGAAGTGTGAATCTGTAGCTTGAAATCCTAAGTAACCCTAATTGCGACTAAGATGGGGTATCAATCGCTATTAGTTTCAAATTTGTAATTTACAAATTGGTTTATTTAAGGATCAATGAAAAATTAACCAGATGCGTTTCATCCATTCACAAAAATTGACTGTTGACCCTATTTTTAATTGATGGTTGCGCTTTATTTTTATGGATAGAACTTTTTCCTCTTATGCAGATATTGCGTATGCAACCTAGTTTTGTTTATGAAGTTTAAAGGCTGAGGCACATTGTATGCCAGAAAAGCGCAACGATTCTCCCATCTAAGACAATTTATCTCATAATTCTCGGCTTTATGGACTTTCACTTCGGTTTTCATGGATATTGAGAAAGTTATGCGTTGCTAGTATTTTGTAAATAAAACTACAATATACTATGTGTCATTCGCAAAAATATTTGTGGAATTTCAGACATACATTAAAAAGCAGTGTGACGGCAAACTTCAGGCTAAAATTTGGCTTTCAGTGGCATTCCAAATGTTTAAATGAGGCAAATTTTGTAATCTCATACTAAGGAACGCGATGCCCAGGGAATTTCTCATTTACCTCATTCTTTGGAGCCTTTAACCCAGCTTTGATAACCCATTTCAAAATTGGAAAAATTATTCCAGGGGACAACGAAATTTCAATGACAATTCGTTGAAAACAAAGTTTCAGCCATTTTTCAGATCTCTCAGAAAATGATTTCTGGCAACTCACTCCATGAAGCGATTTTTCTGAAATTCCGTATTTTTAGTTTAAATCGGTTGATCTTTAAGTGTACAAAGTTTTATCTTTCTACCTCAACGGCAACTACCTCAGGCCAAATACTTATTGAACGCCCCTCGTACGTGCTCAAAACCAATCAACTTAATTGCTCTTTTTCCTTGCATGCTGGATAGAAATAAATAAGATGATTCAAAAATCTTGAATGAATTGCGAATTGTGTAGAAGTCCTGTGCTGAAGAATATCAATTGCGGTAGTTTCAGAGTTTTTCGTTTCCCCCAATTTCTGGGAAAATTACCTCATAATTCCAGTTAGTATGGTAGATTGGGACCTTATACCACATTTAAAGTACAAAAAAGACAAGTTACTATCGTAAAATGAATGCAACCTACCTCGTAAATCTTAGTAAAAATTGCTAAAATTAGTACATAAATAAAAAAAGTACGGTCTCACAAGTATATTCGATGAAACTAACCTTCAATAATTCACGGTTGGCGAAGCCTTGGTTCATACGAAACTAATTTATGCTTGTTATACCAATTAATGTGTACTTTCCAAAAAAATATAAAATTAACTACATAACAGTTTCCTGTCATGTAGAGCAACTGATAAATGGGACTCATATTTATTTGAAATTGAATTTATTATCAAGTGATACAATACCCGGGACCTTAACCATTTACCCATACTAACTAATTAGGAAATACTATTGAAGCTTACATTCATCAAAAAAGTATAATAATATTGGTATGTATTGGAAACTGGAACATGTTAAAAATTAACTAATATTTTGCAGAATGGTTGACAAAACCATTTTGCAGCACAAAGACCTGAAATATTTATATATTACCAAAATTGAGCATGTATTCCCAACTTTTGGGCTCTTTTTACTCTTCAATATCTTCCCGAACCAACTCAACACACCCGCGGCTAATTTGATAGCGAGGACTCTCGACATAAACCTGATTCTGACCGTCAAGGTATGTGTCGACAACATTAAAATAATGGAGCAGATCCTTATCTTCACCGAACAAAGACACCAAATCATTTTTCAAACGAATTAAATCCGTCAGCTCTTCACCCAATTTCAAGCACGTTTCTTTAACTGCTGAATGAATATCCTCACCCTTGTTTACAACCCGAAAGACAATCTCGTTGTCGACGTCACCTAGCTTCTTATAATAACTAAAATCTTTGGTTACTCCAAGAACGTCATTTATCCATTGTACATTGTTCATGACAATGCTTTCAATTCGACGAAAAGTGGCATGTTTCCGAATTTCTGGAGAAATGTGAACTCGATGTAAGAATACCAGACTCTCAAGAATCGTTAATCCGCCGCCATTCCATTTCCTCCAGTGGTGGAAGGTGCTCAAACTGTATCTTCCAGATCTGAGAAAAACATAAAAAACAATTTAAATCAATATAAAAATAAATGAACTTGCAGAAAATTACCCTTCATTTATCCTGCCTATGGTGAACCACTCGTTACATCTAAAACACGTTTCAAGTGCGGCTGCGAAAGGTTCAATTCCAGAGACGTACTTTACTTCTTCTCCAACCAATTCGATACCCAACTTTGCCAGTTTCTGAATACATTTGCAAATAGCGTGGAATACAGGAAACTCTTTCATCTCAGGTAGAAGGGAATTAGTCGTCCACTCCATTCTAACCATTTTAAGGTATGTCGAATGAACGTACTTTAAATTGTCCAAATTTCCTTTGTGAATGGTTCCATTTGACCAAGCTTCTTCTAACTGATCATCGTAGACCCAGACCCAGAATAATGTAAGAATTAAAAATTCCATCTCCTTTGACGCAAGAGGCAAGACCGGGAGCCAATAAACAGCAAAGCGAATTGTATTAGCAGCTATTTGTCGAAGGGAGAAACGTTTAATGTAGTTATTTTTTAAGCCACATTCGTCAGCGGAAGTGGTTAGTCTATCCACCAGATCTTCAATCATCTTTCCATCTACATGATTTCGGCTATGAAGGGGTTGGATACGTCGATACTTGCCAACGACAGTGACATCATTTTCACCTAGGACGGCGTGGTTAACATCAGGAATTCTGAATTTCACCCATCCGTTGAGTCGAGTTCTTTGGAATTTTGAAGACTCCATTTAATCTAGTAGAAATAAAAAATAACGCTTTAGAATCTACATATTAATTCACATTCAATTTAATGGCAAGTGTGGCAAAATAACAAATGCAATCAGCAAAATCAGATCATGCTAAAGTTTGTAAGACACAAATCTACCAGAATAAAAATCAACAAATTTTTGAGCCCAGCGAAAACAGTCCAAAAATCCTAATCCTTTGTAAACTACGGTTTAAAGTATAATGCACGGATTTAAAAATAAAAATGTTTAGATTAATTTTATTCAAATTACCTTTTTCTAGTTTGAGTATTCCTTTACGTTAATAAAGTGGACTGCTTGAATGTATTAGGGCACGGAATGAAACTTGATAAAGATTGAGAAAATTGGACAAGCTTTGCTTTTATAGCTTGACCTAATCCTAAAAATGTTTCACACATTTGTTGAAGTGATTCCGGGAGCATATTTTAATCAAATTGAAATCTGAAATTACTGTATGGTGGGCATGTTAAACTATTTTCTTAATTGTTTTAATAGTAATGGAAGCACACGTGGATAAAAGTTAGTTACAATGTACTACCTATTTATAATGCGCATGAGTTACACAACAAAAAATTGCATACATTACAAGTTGCATGTTAAGTAAAGCACATGAAATAAAATGCATAGGATGCATTTATTGCGTGGTAGAACCCTGAATAAAATTCGGCATGCAACCCGTGAATCATGAATTTTTTGTAGAATTATTCTGAGTTTGTCTTCCATCAAGTCGTGGCTTATGTGTGTGTATTGCAAGTATAAGTATGATCAATGCATCACGTACAACAATGTGCAGTTCACGTTTCAAGCCTTCAGCATTGTTTAAACGAAATAATTTTTTGCTCTGTGTTGTGTTTCCATAAAATATGGGCAATAACTATATTCTGCTGGATATTGTGGCGTCTTTAATATGATTGCAAATACAACATAACTGCACGTAAGTACGGCAACAGTTTTGTATATTACTCATAAACTACTATTCAGGTTTGCATGTACTTGAACTGTTTTTTTTGGTGCATTTTTAGCAGCATCCAAGTATTATGGACAGAATTTAATAATCATCACATACAAAATTCATCCCACTTAAAAATAAAAACATATACTTTAGCATCACCGCCACGTGTCCAGGAAGACGTGCAAATGCGAAACTGCACCATTAAAATAAAATATTGCGTAAACACCGCTACATTAAAGCAAAATACTGACTTAAAAAAATCCTTTATGAGCATCAAACAGTGTGCATACCATGTCGGATTGTTTTATCATGGATAATTCTTGCAACTTGTTTATTAGAATACCGTCCAGTAATACTAAAAAGTACAGATTCGCACAATAAATACAAATTGAAAATACTCGTTCCCATCTAATTGTGCAAAATAAATCCTTGACACGTGGAAATAATTTTATTGAAACTTGGAACAGATCGTATTTTGTAGTAAGTATTAATGGTTACACAATGCAACGCTTTGTGTATAATTTTGCATGCTGAACATTGTTACAAACATCTACTCGAAGAAACACAATCAAAGCAAGTAGTTTGTTAGATCCAGTTCAGTATTTTTGTTGAATAAGGACCGTTTTAAATTACAATCTAGCACTGGTATTTCCATGCAATATTCATCGTGACGTATCCATGATATGACTCTCTTACACAAATTGTTGGCGTGAGAATTACTACATTTGTACAGTTATAAGATTTTGCTTAACCTGACAATACAAGAAACATGCTAACCTTGATGGTTGTAGTGAACTGAAGCCGACTCTGTTAATTAATAGTGGCATTTTAATGAAATTGGGATAATAATCTTATGGGTAAAATAGTGCAAGTGGATTACATTTCTTTATTTATATAAAGGTGACGGCACTATTTCTTAGCCGCCTCACTATCCCATTCCTCCGCACAACGGAGGACTACACTTCTTCTCCATTTTCGGTGTCCTCTCCATTTTCTCGCCATCTCCAGACAA
>JAAXNX010002215.1:0-14254 GCA_036491905.1 Folsomia manolachei
TTGTTCCTCTAAGATTAACGAGCAATTACACATAAGCTTAATCAATTAACTTAATCATCAATTAGCCTAATGAGAATGGAAACCTACCCAGATTGAGCCTGGCAACTGCAGATTCTCGATGTTGAATCTCAATGGAATTTGGAGAGTCAACATTTGGTCGTTTGGCTTTTAGAATTTGGTTGCTTTCTGAAACATCATTATCATCCAGCTCAGTCTCCACACCCAGTCCGGGTCCGGGTTTGGAAGGTTCAATAGAATCCTTGACTGGGGTAACCCCACCAGTGTTGGAATTGGTATTCGTCACGACACTGATAACTGTTTGGGTGTCCTCTTCCGCGTCTTTGTTATCAATTCCGTTGTGACTTCCTGTCTCTTCCTGAGAACTCTCGTCGTAGTGACCAGTGTCGGAGGAGGATGAATATTCTTCCTCTTCATGGTCACCAGTAGATGTGGATGAGCTGGAGGGACGGGATTTGGTGGTTGTAGGAATTCTGGATGTTGTCGAGGATTCAGTGCTCTGCAAGAAGTAAAGGATGCACGTCAAAATATTGCAAAATAATTGCCTAATTTTTTAGGGCTTACAGGTGGTAGAATGACTGCAACTCCGGCTCTCGACTTGCAAACTGGTGGGGGTTGATCGTAGCTGCCATCCGCACAAATCAGGGTTTTAGGTCCGGTCATGATGAACTTGGGATCGCAGTCGTATTCAACGGTGAGAGAGTTGTCTGACCGATGAATTACTTTGGGAGATCCGTTAAGAATTGGAGGAGGTTCGGGACAAGTCAAAACATCACAACGGGGTGGTGGACCTGTTTCAGGAACATAAAATGTTATCGTGGTCCTAACTTGTAGATTTTGATGGTATTTACCATTCCATTTCTGATCAATGTCACACATTAAATCACTTCGTCCAAACCATGACATGTCCATCGTTGCAGGAGTATCGAACTATGCTCTTGTAGCCTCGGGTGCCATTCAGGAAATTGTAGGAACCGTCCGGAACTTGGGCAGGGAATCCGCATTCCATATCTGCAAATATAGAAATACAAATATTGTCATTAGTAAGGGACTAAATAAACCTTCTCATTCAGGCATCCTGTCCCATCCATTTTCAACAATCAAAACTTCGCATCGTTATTTATTCGACACCAATCAATCTCTACTAAGCTAACGGGTAATCAAGGTTTAAATTAAAAATTCTCATTCACATCATCGTAACTTTAAGCACTACTACATAACCAACCACAAAATGCAATCCTACGATTGCATTAATGATAAAATTATCCAATGTCATTGTTACATATCGACATTCCATGAAAATTAATCAACCTCTAATAAATCAACATGAAGTGTATTCCGTTATCCGCTAAATTACACAAACTCCATGTTGTTTTGATCCAACAAGACATTTGAACTCTGACGGAAGGAAGACAAGAAATTAAGAGGGATGAGTTAATTACATTTGCATAGCTAATAGAACACATCAAATAAACGGATCTCAGAACAGATTCACCTCATCCCAAGTGACAAGGAGTGTCATTATAAAGCGTTAACTTAAAGCATCCTTATTATAGTAGAGCTACGAATGCCGTTTAATTTTAATTTATTTGTACAAAGGGTTAACGACCATTGTTTCATTAAATATTCTACACTCCACTCTCAACACAAAGGACAACAATGACAAAATGAAGAGAGAGATTCCGTTTGTTGTCTTTTCTCATCTTTAACATCCTCCAAGTTGTCTCAGTCTCATATCTTGAATATCAAACAAAACTGTGCACATGCTAACAGCACCAACGTCATCTCTCAAGAATGTTGAATTGGTGTCATCTCTCCCATCCCGTTAATTATTATTTTTCCACCCTCTTCATTAGATCCGAATAAATCAAAACCCAACCGATGAGTTAGTGTTGCATTCCATGCAAAAATTTTAGCAAGACAGAAAAACCAAGGAAGGAAATTGTCTCCTGAATGACATCCACGTCTGACGCTGATCAAAATAAGAAACCATAAAGAATGACAGTTTTAGACAACAGTTCCTGCGTCAACAATTAATGGAGTCAAGTAAAAAGTGGTGACATGCATAAATAGACTCTAAAATTCTAGGGATGGACACAAATTGTGATTTGGTGGTAGTTGGAGACGGTGACGGGATAAATGTGGGTCAGGCAGACAAACAATTCAAATCCTTCAATGGTCAACTACATCCAATTTGAGTGTCGGATGGAGATATTATTATACTGCCTCCCTGTTTTCTGCTTCATTTGGCCTAATCGTCCTGTCAAACGGGGATCCATTGTTGTCAAATAAAAATTGTCATTCTTCTTGCTGCACAAAAAGAAAGAAAGTAAAAAAGGACAGGGTTCTCATTCAGGGATAATCATAAGCCTCGACCAGGACTAAAGGCTTTAATTTAAAAGCAACGTTAAAATGTGGAGTCCAAAGTTTTGTCATAATTGAACAAGGAAACTTGGTTGATAAATTTGAATGTTTTAGTTTATTTACGTCCGGTTCCTTGCAGAATTAAGTGTTCCATAACTTGAGGACATGTTTTGTCATGCATGCACGATTTGGTGGGTTAAGTTGTCTCATGAATATGAAAGAACGATCCTCCGGATGCTGGTAAAGGTTATGTTTAAATAGTAACTGGCTGAGTAACAGTACAATATCTAATATGGCAACAATAGAGCTGTGTAAGTGGGTTAAACGAAATGGTTTAGCTACGCTTAAAAATTGAAATGTCTTGTCAGCCAATGAGTCAACATTCCAAGCTGGTCAGGGTATTGAGTGAAAAACAGCAATAATTACGATAACCAATTGTTTTCAATGAATTGACATTGATTCACTGGCCCTTAAAACTGTCAATGTTGCAGATTTGCAGTGACAATAAAACTTGAATCAGCCAATTGTATGAGTTCATAAGAAACCAATTGTTCGTTTAGATATGTGCCTGATTTAAGAAAGTTGGTAAACAATAAAATCAAGAAATACGACGCATCAAGACTTTGTAATCAGCCTAAAACATTAATTTGACTCGTCACGTAAAACGAGATTATGTTAATCCGTGTGCAATACTGATCAACTAAATGCTTACATGAGCACAAAGTCTGTAAATTTTACCTCGACTGAATTACTTGCCTGATCCACGGGCGATATAATATTTTTTGAGCTACCAAGTAAAATTTATAAAACCTGATTTGCTTCAATTCTAAATACTACAAAGTCGTTGATTGTTTTATTGCAGGAATGAAATGAAAACGAGAAAAAGTTAACCATTCTCACTCAAGCTGACGGAAAGTAAACTAGAACGCTGCATAATTAACAAAGTTTTGTTAGAGTAAATACGATATGCATTTTTCTGAAACATACACAAAGGCAGAATACACGGCCAACTGATTCAAACCCCGGAAATGTCATGTTCACTTTCATTTACTTGTTTCATTGTTACAATGCCGGTTGATGGTGTGTGAATAAACTTAAGAAAAAGGACTTACATCTGCAGACGGGTGGAAACTCGGAATAAAATCCGTTTGGTTGACAAGTTCTGGAATCCGGTCCAACGAGGAGATGACCAGCATCGCAACGATGTTCAATAACTGCCCCCACTTCCAGGGATGTGGCTAAGAGAGTGGAATTTGGTGGTTGTTCCGGACGACCACATCCCTTTGGACCGTGTTGACAGATAAAGTTGAGGGGCTCATTGCAATTTGTGTCGGACCAAAGCCATCCCTTGGCTCCGTCGAATCTGGCACAATTTCCTCGTCCTGTCGGCATATTCCAAAATGAGACGGATACATCCCGACCATTCAGCCATTTCCAGTTGTTGTTATCTTTGGGATCACGTATTGCTCCGAGCCAGTATTGGGCTGTGGGGTCGGATCTATGTCGACGCCACATTTCCCAACTTAGGAATCCTATACACAAATTATTTGGTCATTTAATTTTGAACGAGTTCGGAGCATACCCTCAACAATCTTTTTGCATACCTTGAAGGGCAGGATTACTGTCGTCTACAAGCGTTCCACCCCTTGCCGCACAGAATGACTGTGCCTCCTCAAATCTGAGTTGTTGTTGACTATAGAAAATATAGCATTTTCCATTATACGTGGCCGTACTTCCGGGAGGTTGATCTCTGAAATGGGGACATCTCTCAATTGGGAGGGCTTGATCCGTGTACACGAAGGCTTCACAAATGGAGAGGGCATTTCCTGGTGGACTTTCTAGCTGAACCGAAACAAATGCTCCGGCCAGTGGTGGATTGCAGGGAAGGAAAAGCGGCTTCCCTTCTTCAATTAGTCCTGTAAATTTATTACAAACTGGATTTACACCCAGATCCGGACGATTGTTTCCGACACGGACGACAATTGTTGCGGGTCCGTCATCTCCGCAGCAGGATCGTCCAAAATCCAGTCGAACGAGTTGAACCATGTAGGGTTCCAGGAGATTGACGTACCACCATGGTGCCCTTTCTGGTTGGGTGAGGGTGCAGGTGGCAGGATTAAAAAAGTTGGCTGCGGAGCCATCCACCGCTTTTTGAGGGACACCTATAACCAAACCATACTCCGTATATTTACAGCCGTTAAAGAACATTCACCAAGCACAACCAGCAGTTTAACTTACCTGTCCCTGCGACAGATGACTGCATGGGAGCCTTACCCGCGGCCACGTTCAACACTGTGGGGGACAAAATTATTGGTATTAAACAAATAATAATATGCAGAAACAGAGGTATCATTTTGTCTCATAGTTTCCTTTCGTTAACTAAACTTGACTTTGACATCTCATCCATATTATTATGCAATGTTATCTACACTTGATTGTGTAGTGCAGATTGGAATCTTAACCATAATGATTATGAAATAAACTTGTGCAAACAAAGTTACAAACAAGTAACCGTTATATGAGGTTGTGAGATGTTTTGAAGAAACTCTAGGCACTGGAACCTGCAAACTTGAAATTTTAGTTAATTTGCATTCAGGTCTGCTGTAATGGATGATCTAACACTCCAATCTTTGCCAACATTGTTAAACTCATAGATTTGTATTTATGTGTTAACTTAAAATCTACCTGATCGCATATTCATTGATGTTGTGTTATGCATCGTCTTTAATTCAACCAAAAAAAGTCCCGTTGACTTCCTCCATCAACAGTTTGAATCACATCATAATCACCTTTTGTTGTCTTTTTCATTTAATCAGAGCAAATAAATAAATAAATCCTGAACTCATTCATCTTTACATATTGGAATTTTAGACACAGCCAAAATTGCAAGATCACAACGGAATTCCTTGCCTTCCAAGTTGGTTAAATCAATAAATACTTATTTTGCTAGTCGTTGCAGAATCTTTTGAATTGAATGGTAGATTGTCTGTGTCAACAAGCATAGATGGATATTGCACACAATACCAAGAAAAAGAGTTATGTTACTGTTCTGTAGAATTTTGGGGATGAAACTCACAAAAAGTTAAAGCTAAAGTAGAGTGTTTCAGCCGGTTCACCGGTTTTCACGGATGAAATGCATAGAAGCAATTTTGTTACGGATTAAATATGTTGCATCACATCATTGACATCCGTTTGTCGTATTTTTATATTACGGCGAAAGATCCCCAACTTATTGTTGATCCATTTCTTAGACAAAAAGACAAAGAAAAAGATGTTTGCTCTCCAAACATTGGCTGAATGATGAAAAACAGGAGACTGGGGGAAAATGCAATGATTTTCGAGTGCGTGATGCATTTCTAACTTTGACACATTACTCGATATAAAAGTACTACCACGAAGATTACCGCAACGGATATGCAACGCACTAGTTTAACTTAATCCATTGCATCACAAAAGTAGCAGATCGTCTTCATCACATGTGTGTGACATGAATTTTCCAGTTAGTTGGTTTTGTTTAATAAAGAATTTTTAGTGCACAAGATTCCCATGCAGTCCAACAAAGTTTTGACACAGAATGAGTGAGAAATTTTGCAGATGTTGGATCTTTTTGGGGCTTAAATGCTTCGATGGAGGACATGATTCCTTTAGAGAGCTTTAATAAACGTTTTTATTTAACTTTTACACATTTCGGTTGGGTTACTTTTGTGGCTACATAACTCAAGGATTTGATTTTACCAATTTTACACAGACGCTCAGGATGATGACGACTACCATAATCACGGATGGGTGCATCTGCATAGTTAGGGACTGACATGTGGTAATCCTGCTATTTTGTTACCTGCCAGAGAAATGTGCAGGCTTTGCGTAATAATTCTATAAGCAACGGTTATTTAAACATTAAAATTGGTCACCAATCAAAGGAACAAAACAAGGATTCATTAATAAAAGGAAACAGAACACAAATGTTTGTGGTTTTAATTCACAAATAACAGATTTGTTACTAGCAAAAATTTAGCCGGGTTGCATTCACGCTATTTTTGTCAGTTTACGTGTATTATCTCAGGATTAGCAAATTGTCATTTTTGAGTAGATTTAACCCACTAAATTAAATTGAGACTCGTAAGCAAGATGGGTTTGCCTAAATTCTTCAATAAAGACGGTAAGATTAGCTAAATTTTATCTGTTAAAAGATTCATGCATTAAAACCCTAATTGTTAGATAATGGCCAAAACCATTTCATTCTTAGACAAATGGCACGCTTGATGTTTTTCAAAATTGCACAATGCAATCGAATCTCAGTAGTCTATTCCTATATTCCTACTATTTGATCAAACTTCAATTATTTGAAATTTATGAATTTAACCCTTCCTCGTCTTCTTCATAACCAGACGTCTGAGAATTTTAGTGCATAAGTGAAAACAAAAGTGGAAAGTGGAACAGAGTCTCTTTGCCGTTTGACCAAACTAAACCAAACAACAATGGCTGAGCACAAACGAGTAAAACAGCCTCACACATTATCACCACCCCGCTAAGTGGTCAGTCTGCACTCATCTATTTCTACAGAATAGAATAATGCAAAAATCTTTAATCCACTTCTTGATACCTTTGGCGTTAAAAATGATTCATATTTTGAACCCCTCTCGGTTAAAGTGTGAAGTCAAAAGTGACACTTTTACTGCGGAAAGTGTAGAGGCTCATATAACACCAACTGCCAATTATTAAAGACATTTGTGTCACATGTATGAAAAGGAAGTGACAATTTTATACAGCTCAAATGTCCTCCCAAGGTGTCATTACAGCTCTTGTGTCACGTGGGAATATCGTTGTAACTAAAGATGAAACCTTTTTTATGAGAATGTTTTACAGGGTGGGATGCAAGGCCCTGTAACGCATAAAAATCACTTACTTGAATCTTCTCAAGTGCAACAAATTGTAGAGGAGAAAATTTAATTTAGGAATCTCAACATCACTTCTTGACTCCTGAGTCAATTCCGTTTTGTTTGTTTGATTCCGTAGACATGCCCAAGTCATTAAGGAAGGATCAATGAAATGAAATCGAAATTTGGGGTCGACCAAAAAGCCATCAAATTAACGATTAAAATATTAAAGTGGGTCATCGATGAGCTCAACTTGAGACAAAAGTGAAACAAAAGAAAAGAAGTTTGTGAACTTGTCTTGAATAATTTGAGAATGCAATTCAACTCCACATATGAGGATGGAATGTCCGAATGACTTTCCTGCAAGTAATACGTTGAAACTTCCGTTTAATTGAGTTGAGTCGGACAGGTCTGTAATCTAGGTCAACAATGTGTATTGTGCTGTGGTATGGGCTACTACTTGGATTCTTTGTAATGTGTGAAGCTAGTTGATTTTAATTCTCGGTTAAATTTTACTTTTAAATGCTTAATGGTAATGCAATAACATCCTCTTTACTTCCTTCTTTCGGCAATTCAGCCGGTTAGCCGCAACTTTAAAGGTTTTGAGTACTAGCAATATACATTTGTAACAAAGCAAAGTTAAACTGCCAACTACACATTTTGTATTTTTAGGGCAAGTCTGGATTTATCTTAGTTCAGTAAGTAGTCTGTAATTGAACCGGGTACAAGTCATGAAAACTTCGTTGATTTATTTGTTAGGCAAACTAAAAGCGCTGTAAAGTTAATTGGCGACACTAATGTCTTGATGGGCTAAACATTAAACAAACGGTGGTTATGGGATGAATTGCAGATATTTGCGATTTCACTGGGAGGGCATTTCAACAGTGGGTGCATAAATTGTAAGGAAAGTGCAGCCAGAAATGAGTGGCACCTCCATGTCAAAAACTAATTAACCTCGTGACATGAATGAGCCCAACTGAATAAGCTGCTTGTGAGTATTGAACTTGCAAAATCAACAGTATCACAAACACAGCCAACCATGTTCCCATCCCACCGACTAAAGTTCAAACAACTCACGAATCCTTTTGTTGATGTTAATGCCAAACAAGAAGGATATTGGAGTAAGTCACATATGCATTTTTCCTTTGTACAAGAATTGTTCCTTACGTGACTCTGATTCTATGATAAGTCCACATTCAAAGGGAGTGGGTTTGTGTAAATCATATTAAATTCGAAGCTTGTAAGTCCTTGTGGAATATGTTAAATGCAGTTGAAATTAAAGGAAAGTGACAAATTGTTCGTATGGCGGTGGTTGGCAGATCTTATGAGTAAGAGCTGATTACAGAGTGACACATTTTAGTCGAGAGAGATTCTTTGAGATTATTATGGAAGGAAATTAACATTTTTTATACGAGTTAAAATCTTTATCATAGAGTCTGTGTATCGTATGAATGGCACCACAAATTAGCAAATAAGGGAAACTGCACCTACCAGCTAGTGCACCCGCTTTATATTTACTTTGAGATCAATTAGCAGATTAAAAACTTAATTGGTAATTAATTTATCATATAGCTTCATCAATTCAATTTATATTTCGCATTTATTCCAATGCAAGAAAATAACGCTATTCAAATTAGTGTTCATGACACTACTGACCTGACCTGATACGGGCAATAGATCCTACTACATTTTAAATACACAATGAAATCTGCCAGAGAAAGCCAAAAATGATTCCAACTTTATGACACCTCGACACCTTATTTATCTGTTGCAAGGTGCATCTCATTGTAACTGTAAATATGTCATTCAAAAATTCAAGTCATTGTAAATCCACCTTCGCCAATTTCTCGAAATATTTACACCTTGTCAAATTAGACTCCATTATCAACTGTCAAATTGTCGCTGACCGTGTTGATAACATTGACTAATGAGGAAAGAAAGAAGAGAGGTCATCCGAGTGCAATGGTTGCAATTGCGCAGAGATAAAGACATTTATTTGTGATGATTTGTACAAAATGATGAAACTAATGATCCATAGAATTCTCGTCACATCCCTTACGGCACTTCGGCAACTGATCCATCTCAATGGTCACAAACAGAGAGGATGTCGATGACAGGGCAGAACGCATCCAAATGCAGGATGATACAGATGTTATGATATTATGTGGCAATTTCGTTTTCAAGCTGATTCATTGTTCAAATTTTACAAGGAAAGAAATACCTTCAAATTGTAGGAACACCGTGTTTTGTTGCAGTTTAACCCGCATGCATCACCTTATCTCGTATCTATATTCGAGTATACTTTGATTTCACTGAAATTACTGTAAATTAAACCGGTCTTCACCTTAATCCCACCACCAACTCCCCCAGATATGGGAGGCCATACGAGTAAAATACGTAGTATTCGACAACAATTCGACCTCATTCATATTCGGACAAGTTTTATGCGAAAAGTAGTTGTTGAGTGAGATTGGATTGGGTTGGGCCAATTTACCTGTATCTCTCTCTACCAACCAAGGAGCGATGCAAATGATGAGAGAGACCAAAAGATCGGACACCATTAAACGGAAGGTTAAGATGAAGAACCTTGCCAAAAACGGGATTCGGATTTTTGACAATTTCGTCATCAGCCGTAGTCGTGTGAAATGATAAAATCGACTCCTACTCCACTAAAATTGTGCCAAACCAAAATCCAATGTTTTACGTAATAACCCGGATTTTAAATAGTACCACTGTGTCCAAATCAAAGTGACCGACATATACCTTAAATTGCTACATGGGTAGCATCTCATCACCTGAATTTTATTTTATTATGGAGCTCTTGATCCACGATGAGATATTTTCAATTTTATTGGCCTTTTGTTTCAAAAAGCCAAACGCTATGCAATCATATTTTAAAGTTTTTACACTTTAAAATTAAAGCTAAATCTTTGGTTGTAGGATGGAATCCTCATCCATCTTCTGTACATTGTTAAAAAAGACATTTTTGACGACAAGCAGCTTGAGTCGGCATTGAACGAGTCGCCGTTAAATGATCGGATTCTTAAATACTTGCGATGGCATCACATCTGTTTAGAATTTGATACCTCAAAATAAAATAAATCCCGTACAACAATTACCCACCAACCAAGTCGGATGTAGCACAATGACAATGGAATGGCATCATCACACCAACCAACCAACTAACTTATCTAAGTGTAAAGTAAACCCACACCACAAACCACCAACCAACCAACCGGAGGGACATTAAGACATTTGATGCTAAATCCAACATTTATCTCGACGCGACAATGCAATGTGGTCCATCCATCCCTGGCTTAGAGTGACTAACAGGATTATTGCATTGCAGTGCAGATTAAAGGATTGTTTTCTCACGGAATTTGCACAAGCTAAATACTCACCAGTCAGGGAGATAGATGAGATTTGTACAATTGCTCACATCACAGCTCCGTTGGCTATTTGTTGTCTTTGAGGTTGGCTTTATTTGTGTTTTAAGACACGATTTTATGTATTTATAAATAAATTGTGCCGTTTCATCCGACTCTCTTAAAAATACTTGAGCCATGTTTAATTCCTGTCTTGTGCCGTGCAATTGCAGAATTATCCCACTTACAAATGAGCATTAAATCAACACTGTTGTCTGAATCCTTCTCAAAATTTAATCCCTAATTTGGCCAATTCCCTATCCAATCCACCGATGCATAGTTCCATAACTTGTATACTAGTTAACATCTTCATAAAAATAGTGTTTATGGGTCTTCAATGTTCAACTACACGCACCGCACGCTTTTCTAGCCGTCCGTGTGGATAAAGCTTATAATTTTTAATCACATCCGGAAGAGGAGAAGTTCGCTGGGCCGTGTTCTCGGGTGTTTTTCCCTTTCATCCATATTTCATTCCGATTAAACGGAATGGCCACTTGTGACCTTTTCCTTGGCATTTTATCAAATTATCCACATTCCCGTTAAACTCAATATTCAATCCCTTCCTCTGCACATGACAAACTGACCACTACCGGGAAGTCTTATGAATAATCACAGATGTCTCAAATTATGATTATTCTATTCATTCACTCACACCACACAATTATTTCCAATTACTTGGCTAAAACCTCAAAAATATGAAGATGGAAACCGGTAATCGGACCGGGTTTGATTGTATTCTATGCAGTATGAAAACCATTCAAAACCGCTCCTTGGACTGAAATTGATGTTGATGGAAACTTGTTCCCAAACCAAAAGGATGAGGTTCCAATAATCGTTAGCTGACCTTGTACAGTAATATTTGCAATGATAGAGCTTTTATCATGCTTTGAACAGAGTATTTTAATTCCTCATCCGTTAATTCATACCTTAAATCAGACATAAATTCAGTTTGTGAAGAGATTCTGTTTGGCTTTTACTACCGGTCAGTCTTTCATAGTAATTAAATTAAATAGTTCAACTTGAGCTTGTATTAGAAAATGAAAAAGTGATTGAAACTGCATCCTGTTTTTTACCATTTACCTCTGTTTATGATCATAGAATTGGGGAGTGGGTACTGGTCAGTGGGTAGTTACGAGTCTCGTATTATTGATAGCTTGGCATTGGCAGAAATATCCGTATCTGGTTAAAAAAGTCCCGTTTTTTCAGTCAGGCTCCTCTTCATGCCAAAACCATTCCATATGAACATATGAATAATGGGATGGTGCAGTTATTCTCATTAATATATAAATATGGAAATGCTATTTGAGAAAGTGAGTGAGCATTAAACTTAAACTTGACCTCGGACTGCTCCTAGCCATGAAACAACTTTTACTAGGAAAGAAAAAAGGTGGGTTTACTTGCATTTCAATTAGTGAATTACCCAATCATGAGTCATCCCAAGAAATATGACATTGGATGGGATCAATACCTTCTAATCGGCTATATGCAGAAACGTTATTTTTCTAAAGATTTATTCTGCAGACGAAAATGAAAATGTAAGGCATTTGTAACACATTTCCAATAATATATTGATCACGTAACTGAATTAAAAGCCAGATTTTATCATTGCACAACTCAATAAAATGTTATACATAAATAAATAGAACTCAATTCTTTGCGCATTCCTTAACTTAATTTCCTTGACTTACTATCTTTGTGGCTTTTCTTGCTCATAAATCTTTGCTAACCTGACGTTAGGTTACAGCAATAAACGCCAAAGGAAGTCCGTGAAGCGGGGTGAGGAACATGTAAATATTCTATAAGAGTTGGACCACAAAACACCAACCCACCAATTTAAGTTCAAGTCAACACCATTTAACCTCCCATCCATCCCTATGCCACATCATATTTTAGTAAGTATCAAGGCAAGGATATTAATTAGACCGAGGAAACTGTGGCGATCCGCGATGTGGGTGCATCATTCATCTCATATTTTAAGTAACTTTTTAGTCGTAACATTGACCACTGTTTGTATTTACTTACACCTTCTTCGTGTACTTAAAATATTAGGTTAATATTTGATACGTTTTAGTACACACGCAAAATTTAGGTACACACACCAACGTCTTGAAGAAACCTTTACTTTAACCCGAAAACTTTATGTGGAACAAAAAACACTTAATATAAAATGCACCCATTTGAAATGCATCTCCTTCTATTTAGTAAATCCAACCTGCAACAATTTAAGTTAAAGAAGGCCTGCAACAGTGTTTCAATTTTAATTAATAGTGAACAAAATTGAGCTAAAGAAACAAAGGGCCATCTCCCAAATCCTTATAGAATTTTGATTAGCCCACAAATAAAAGGAAACCCCTCACAGCCTCACCCAATCCAACTTCATTGTTTTATTTTAGACGTAAGGATTTTTAATGGGTTCAAAAATAAAGAGATGAAAAGATGGTAAAATCTTCAAGAAAGCTATGATAGCACAACAATGTAGAGGATTGAGCACTCGTGTATTATTATTGGCTCAATTGTTTATTACACAAACATTTTCACTTTGCCATTGTTCACCCATGCATCATTGGGAAAATACTGATATGTGGCTGATGCTATGTAATTAGCCCCATAGTACAAGAATAATGGAGTCTACGTAGTATTTATTTATTTATATAAATACTTTACCAAAGTTGATAGGAAAGAAATCAGTGGTTGCTATTTTAAACTCTCGTAAAACACAGGAATTTTATATTAAGCCAAGTTTGGAGATTGTTTAAGTAACCTAAACAGTATTATAAGGCATAGGCACATTTTATGGAAAGATTTGTGATGGGTGAAAGTAGACAGAACTACCAAGAATTGGGGAGAGATTGCACACGCAATTATTCATAAGTCATTAATCTCGCAAATTAATAAATTAATATTATTATCTTATCGAGCTTCTTTGTTGGCACATCACTTAATGGATGAGCATTAATGTTCGTACGACGATTATTTTACTTTTTCTAAATGTTTTTCAGACATCAATTCATTTATCTGTGTGTACCTCGTAAAAACGGCTCGTAAATAAATTTGCTAATGACTCAAAACCAGGTTGGTGGTCAAAATGCAAATTTTTAACTGGGTGGTTAATTTTTTAAAAAGTTTTGAATTTTCTGGCTATTAATAACCACCGTTATTTTGTAATATATTTTAAAGTAGCAATTTAACTGTAAGGATGTAGTGTTAACATTTAAATAACTAATTAAAACAATACAAAAACGGTAAAATCATGACCGAAAACTTCATGAATTTTTAGTTGTGCATGCAAATTTTAATTTTGACATCTGTTCCAAGAATGAGTTGACTTTAATGGTGTTTAGTGTGTCAATATTTTTATTCGGCCTAAAACCAAACTAATTTAACTCTACACAAGTGTGTACAATCGGGGATTAATTGAATGCATGATTTTTCTAAACGCATAAAAAATGAGAAATATTTCGTATAATGTGAAATCTGTTTTTAACCACAGACTGGAAGTGGTTCAAACCAAGTTTTACTTTATTTTTATGATGGTCATCCCAAGAATTGTGAATTGAAGATGTGAAACAA
>JAAXNX010002216.1:0-14252 GCA_036491905.1 Folsomia manolachei
AATATGCTAGCAAATGGCAAAGATATAAAAATTATTCGCTTGAAATAAGACGACGCGATTTGTATCTATTTTCTGTTAATAAGACGACGCGATTTGTATCTATTTTCTGTCTCACCCTGACTCTCAAAATTTTCCATATCCTACTCACTCATATACGCAAACATTGTTATTTTACTAATGTTAGGAATTTTTTAGAATTACCTTATGTCCCACATCATGAATGGAAATCAACTGAAAAACATTGAATATCTGCAGAATACAAGGCATGTCTTTGTTTACTGTTTGAATTAGAATTACATTTATTTTCCAGTAGATAAATGCTTTGCTCTGCGTTTTACGAAACGTGCCATGCCATCAATGGTGTAAAACGTGATTTCGCATGTTTTCCTTTCATTTTCCCAAAACTCGCTAACAAGCTGGAATTAATGGGAGTAAAATTATGCATGTATTTTTACGACTCATTGCATCTGCTAAGTTTTCCAAATTATTCATAAAATATCATACCAAGCCAGACATGACTCAATGCCAGAGTGCTTGTAAAACCATAATTTTCCGCAATCCAGTATTTTAAGCACGAGTCTCATAATTAAGGAGGAAACTGGATTGAATCTGTTGCATTCAGTTTATTTCATGGACATATGAAAACAACACTGTTTGCGTATATGAGTGAGTAGGATATGGAAAATTTTGAGAGTCAGGGTGAGACTGAAAATAAACCAGTAAAAATACAAACAATAATAAAATCATGTCAATGATGATGAGCTTGATGTTTCTGTTGTCTCATGAAAATCAGTTTCATGCAATATTGTAAAGTAGTGGCGACTAAAAATTGTTAGCTTGAGATTAATTGTTATAGATTTTAAATGAGATGTGTTTTCTAATTGTTCGTTCAAAAATAGATAAATATGCTAGCAAATGGCAAAGATATAAAAATTATTCGCTTGAAATAAGACGACGCGATTTGTATCTATTTTCTGTTAATAAGACGACGCGATTTGTATCTATTTTCTGTTAATAAGACCACTAAATTGACATAGTTTACGTACTCTGGCTAATAATCAACCCTCGCTCTGAATGTCCATCCGAGTAGTAATTATCTATAAACTGGAATGAGGCAGTTCCTCAAACTTAATTCGTCAGTGTCGACATGTCTATAAAAATCCAGAGGACATAGTTTTACATAAATGTAACAATATCCCATTCATTCCTCGGCTCTCTCAGAGAGCTTCTCTGTGCAAGTCGACATATTTATATTTGCAGGATAAGCCACTGGATAAACTCCAGCAAACCAATTCAGCATGTCCTTGCCACGAAGTTGTGCTGGAATAAATAAAATGTGTTTAGTCGTTCCAACCAACGTGTGACTAGAAAAGCATTTTCATACACGTGAGTCTGTGGTTGGGCCAACATTTATAACCCTTTTCCCAGTTATAACATAAGGATTTACAATACTAAGCCAATTTATGCTCCACGCTGTCTATCGCGTGAATCTATTCGACTCAATGTTGACACGTCTGCCACAGCCAGTTCGACCCAGTTTTACGTAAGTAGTTAAGTACATCCACAGATTTGGAGTGCAGATGTGGTACATAAATATGTAGCTAGGTACAGAGCAAAATCTGGGTTCAATTGTTCTCAATTCGGCACTAGTTACAATTTACAATGATGGTGTGGAAGATTACTGAAGGAAAAATACTTAAAACACTATTTCGTCTATCACTATCTTTGGAGAAAGTGATTTTCTCCACGTAAAAAAAGTTGGTTAAGAATCATTAATTGAGTTGAGATAAACTTCACATGTCCCGGACAAGATGTCCGGCACTAGTAGCCAGGTAATAAAATAAGCCACAAAACAGTTTAACTCTAACTTTCTCCCGAAAACTTGATAAGTTGGGATTTGATTAAAAAATGTAACAGACGGATGATGCACGTGCAGCAGGAACATTGTTCTGCAAAACCTCACGCCATGCAGGAAGTATGTACCCGAAATCAGAGCACTACCCACATACTGCTATTGGCAATTCGTGGTAGTGTCAGGATTGGTTCGTAACATAATACTGCTGGAATAACTCAGGTTCAACGAAATATCTTCAAACAAAACTGAGAGCCCGAGCAGAGTCTCAAATCAGTCTCAGACTGGCTCTTGTGTCGTCTGGATCGGAGTAAGTAAAAGTTTGCAGTTTTCTCTGAAAGGATATTTGACGTCTCATCACAAAAGGGAAAGGTCAGTTACTATTTTTGCACATTATTAGAGTAGTTCTAAGAAATGTGGGATTGAGGAATATTAGGTTTAGGAATTTTATTTGTTACGCGATTGTTAGCAGCTAGATTTTTGAAGTCTGAATAGCCGTATCTTTAGCATTACTGCGTCGCTAGTTTCAAAATTTGCAGAAAATTTGTACATATACATATGCATTATCTCCGTAGGGAGACAGAAAATAAGTCATTAGAACAAAATTGGGTTAGGTCGGGCTCAGTTTTGTAGTATTTGTTTTTCTAAAAGGCATGTGGAAGTTTTAGTCAGATTTATTACGCTTAACTGCCCATATATTGCATTCTTGATTTCGCAGGAAGATTGCAGGTTTTTAGGATTTCACAAGAACGCAAAATTCTGAGTGATTAGTTTGCCAGTCTCTGAAAAAACTCTGAAAAGTAACATTACTTTCCTTACAGTAGTTTTCTTGCCCATTGTTCCGTTTTTTTCTTACTTTTAAAGAACGCAAAATTTTGAGTGATTAGTTTGCCAGTCTCTGAAAAAACTCTGAAAAGTAACATTACTTTCCTTACAGTAGTTTTCTTGCCCATTGTTCCGTTTTTTTCTTACTTTTACTTTTTCTTTCAGACCATCCAAAGAAGTTGATGTCCGGAGAAAGTTGGGCTGTCCTTTATAGTCAACTAACACAAGTTCAATCAAATGCCAATGTCCATCAACAAACTTTGTAAATAAGCCAGTGACACGCACACAATAACATCACCAATTAACCGGAGTTACATAACAAACAATCAACTTTGTTACACAACCTTCGGGAACCAGAACTAAAAACGATACATAAACACAAAACGTGGACCATTGTCAAATTAGCAAAATTCGGTGAAATTAAAATCATACAAATTGTGAAACCGGGTATTAAAAAACCGGAAACAAAAATAATTATTGGATAAAAACCCCGGAAAATGTCAGAAATGGACGCACCACCCAAGATGGAACAATTTTGGGATACTTCGGAACATAATCTTGGTCATGGCGGAGGATCCATAATATACTTCGTCCGGATCTACGGGCAGTGGAGGAAGTGGTCATCAGTATGAGAGGTTTGTCAATTTCAACTATTTTTACACTGTTGGGCACTAGTGGATATTAATTAGGTACAGGAACCATCCATCAGGATTGTGGCGTGTAGAATAAATGATGAGATTTTATGACTGACCTTCATCCATTTTGTCCATGTGACCATTTCTTTTGGTCGGGTCAATATTCCTCATTACTCATGCCGTGCTCAATTTCATTGATCTCAAACCAATTTACATCCGCAATGCGAATATTGTTAACCAACTCTCAAAGAAGGAAGGTCTGTTTCGCAAAAAAGTCGATAATTATCTGCAAAATCCGCGAAATACTTCCAGCAGAATGCAGACATTCCAAGATTTTTACGATGCAAATTCAAATTACAAAGAAAGTGTGGAGGTCAGAAAAAAAGTTTTGCAAAAATTTTCGGCAATAGGCCAGCATTCTCTGGTGAATTTTTATGCAGGGAAAAAGTGAATCTCATTCAAGGCGTAAGCATTCTTTTAAAAGTTAAAGTCTTAAAGTCAGCAAATCCATGTTTATTTTCATCTCGTGCAATAATCTCTGTCGGGCATAACTTTAAGCCAAAATTTGGCACGGCGTTCCACTTGTTTCGTGTCAGAGCCATCAAAACAAGTTTATATGTATTTTAGCCAACCGGGTGCCGCACAATTTGCAATGAGTGTCATGTCTGGTCATCCACCATTTCACTGCATAAAGAACATTTAACTTTTTAACAAGTTTGCAAAAGTTGTGGGCTACTTGCACTTTTTTAACTGCAAACAAGTGCAACTATAAAATGCTGGGGATTGAGTTTATCAGCCTGATAAGACAAACATGCATTTTTTTAACAAATACTCAGTCCGCGTTGGCGTTGGCACCAGACCACAAATTGCAGACAGACTCCCAGGAAATGTAAGATGCAAAACTTTTTTGCGGGTTGGAATTTGGAATCTGCATCCAACAGCAGACATGACCTATGCATAAAAGGCTAGACGGGAACTCAATTATTTTGACTTTGAAATACAGTCAAACGCCTGGAGTCAATGGCTTTAATTCCTAAATAACGAGGAATTAAATAGCAATCTGGTATTTGCTTAAGCATGCAAATAAATGGGACAGAACTTATCAATTTGTTACACAAAGCAAAATCAGACAAATTGTATTGCATCATTTCAAACAGCTTACATTTTCCAGTAAAAATGTTCATTATTTCGTATCGCAACTCGCTACAAAGTCGTGCGTGTCAAACAAAGTTATCAGAAAGTTGTATTTGCAAATTGCAATTTTTATAAATTTTGCCATAATGTTGTGTTGTAATCTACATTTTGCAATCACCACTTTGCAAGATGTAATAAAAACGTCTCCTTTAGTTGTGAAATCATAAAACCTCTCGTCTGGCCGGGTAAAATATAGGGCTGCACTTGTGCAAAAAAGTTTGCTCCGCCTGTTTCGTCTGAGTCTGCCGATTTTTTTAAAAATTGCAAAGTTAATTTTAGCAGTGTGTTTGCACTTTTTTGCAAATACCGATCCAGGATACAAACACGATAATGGGCCAACTCCTTCCACACGGGTCTTGTTAAAAGAGACGTGAATAAACAAATAAATGTCGCATTAGTCTTACTCCGTGATCCTGTCAAGATACTTAACAATTTAAGAAAAATCGGGTCGGAGGATGGGCCAAAATGCGGTGTTAGGGTCAATGCATTTTTAAACCGAAANAGATACTTAACAATTTAAGAAAAATCGGGTCGGAGGATGGGCCAAAATGCGGTGTTAGGGTCAATGCATTTTTAAACCGAAATTCGGTTCCGAAACAAATCCTTGAACATGATCCCAGCTCTGGGAGTGTCTGCTACAAAAATTTAGCCAGGCTTGCAAAAAATGAGTACAGTCGAAAATGATACTTTGATACTTATCGATCCGGATATGATTTCAGTTATTTTACACAACTGATTAAATCTTTCTGCTAACCAGGTGGATAACCTGGTGGGATGTGATATGGTCATGAAGTGACGCACGTTTGTAAAAATTAACACATTTTTCCTACCAGTAGTAGTTAATCAATGAAAACTGTTCTTGGTTAATTGAGTTATACTTTTGTTTAATGAATTATTCATCGTATGAATATCTTACTGCGTCCGTCGGATTGTAAAAATTAGCACATTTTTCCTACCAGTAGTAGTTAATCAATGAAAACTGTTCTTGGTTAATTGAGTTATACTTTTGTTTAATGAATTATTCATCGTATGAATATCTTACTGCGTCCGTCGGCATAGAATGTAATAATTTAAATAAATGGAAATAATATGTCACGTTTTTTGTATACGTTCTAAACAATCTTTGGCTAAATTTTTAAAGAGTAGCCGACAATTGCAGCTAAATAAACTCAGAACTTGAGTGGGTACTACATAGTCATATTTGGCATATTTGCATGGATGATTTCTGTAATTCGCATGAACTTAATGTCCAGAAATTAAAAACTGACCAGCCTAAACCTTAAAACCATTTTGGAAATAGTGGGCCAGTAGACTGAAGGACAAGGAAAATTACATATTTTTAATGCAAAGGAATGTAGACTTTCATAAACAGTGCAAAATTGGCAGCAACCGATATTGATCAATTAATGAAATTATTTGCGTGTCTCATTTTTGCGAGTTTTAACATTGAAAAGGTTGCTGGCAATACTTGCAAATGCCAGCTTGTCGTGCAACTGCAAAATTTTGTTTGTTTCATGAATTTTTTAAATGTTTAGTCGGGCTTCTTATTTTCCAAATATAATTTTTGATTTTCGACTTTAACATTCTTTTAAATTGTGCAAATTCGAACAAGAAAAGTTGGATACTTAAAAAAAGAAAAAACTTTGAATTACAGTTTTTGTTCCACGGCTCATAAAACATTTATATCCAGATGTGCGACATCTTTCCAATTTGTAGTTCTTCTCATTCAATCGTCATTATTAAAATTTAAAATTAAGATTTATGTGTCCATTCATTCGTATCGTGTCTCACATTTGTATTCCATCCAACCAATACTTCACACGTGTACAACTAAAGACCAAATCAGAAACGATTAATATACAAATCATGACATTACTTAACCATGTAATGATCCCAAATTTAGTACAATCGCATCCATGCATATCCTCCAACAAATTTTGTCCAACAAAATAAACTCAACTCCAGCAAGTAGTCCAAGTATTTAATTCAATTATAATTTGTGGAGATGAACTAATTTTACTTTGGTTTAGCCTTGACTGGCTCAACTTAAAAAAACAACTCAACTCTGGAATGAATGCATGACTTCATTTTTTGGATCAATATTTTTAAGCTGCACTTTTACTTTACTTAGTTTACTTTGCAGTTAATGTAAATCCAGTCTGCATTCGTTTTAGGCTTAATTTATGTACGAATTCTGCATGCAACATTTTTACCTTCAGTTCTTTGAAGCCAAGCAAGTTTATTTAAAATATTAAAACTATGTCATGCATGCACAAGCCATTTTGAATATTGTGATACCAAGTTAAAAGTCAGATAGAGGTTAAAACAGTGTCTGCCAGAAAAATAAGTCTGTATCCGTTGTGATTCATAACTTACGAAAGACGAGAGGATGTTGATAAGTCACAACATTTTTATACATGCTTCAAATGTTTGGTGTGGTCCAATGATTGGACTCCAATCAATCAATCGACATGAATCAAATCGAGTCTGTTATTTACATAAGCTTGACTTGGGTCGGTGCAAATAAAAGATATTTTATTTATATGAATAAGAAATGAAGCCATCCAGTCATGTGTCGAAACATGTGCGGGGAAAAATAGGTCTTTAAGCATAGGTTAGGTTATCAATGTCACCATCAATTTCTGTCGGGGCTAACACGGCTCAAATGTCGTTTTCCTTGTGGAGGAAGCACGACGCAGTTTTTTAAGAATATATGGTTTGACTTTGTATCAAGTTTCTATTCATTTTTGACATTGTTTGTCGGTAACAAAATTTATTCCGTTTTTTAGCCCGAGCCGTAGGCGAAGGTGCTTATTTATAAAATGACATTTAAAACGACGAAAATAAGAAGTTATTTCGATATTTTGAGATTAATGCGTATTGTTTTTAGAGCATTTGGTTGAATTTGATTTTTTGATAATGACAAATTCTCCAATTTTCCTGCAATTTTGTCGTCATTGTTTTATAAAGGTTCTAAAAGCAAGCGTCCAATTACGATCTAAATTAAGCTTTGAATAGCTTTAATTTTTTTATCTTTTATTTTTATTTTGGTATAATTCGTCTTTTAAGAGTTATCGGAGGCTTTGAAATATATAAATCACGAAATACATGCTGGTGAAGCCAGACGGAGAGAAAGTCACATGTTGAAACACCTGACCCAGAAAACCAGATTATGCACCCATAGTCAACCAGACGGAACTTTCCTCCTCCGCACTTTCCCCAATTGGCAATCATACCCATAACTCGATTATATATGCATAAGTCAACAATTTTCTGGCATATTGTTTCACTCGCTTATTTACGTTCCACTCTAACTTTAGTAATTGTTCCAAATTCAGTACAATTCGCGAAACAATTCTGAACTTGTATTATTTGCACGGATTTACTAAGACAATGATTTCTATTTGTCTCGTTATCCTGATTGATTATGAACTGATGCATGCAAAAATTCGGGCATTATTTCTGAGTCCGGGAATCAGGACAATAAGAAAAGGTCATCCTTATACAACTTTCTCCAAACTTGGAGCCATAATGGTTCAACCATTATTTGGAAATCCAGACTCTTTGCTGGCAGACTAGGCCAAACCAAGAGGCACGAGACCAGACCATAATCGATCGAGTATAATTCTATTTTGCTTTCTCTCCTGATGCTCTTCTTATACATTGCTATTGCCTTGGGATATTTGCGAATTCAGGGTCTGCTCAGAGAAAGTAGTTTGCACGTAGTTTAACCACCACATTGACTCCTTTTTCTATGTATTCTCCTTCTTGCCCTTGTACTTTTCACGGAACTTGGCCAATTTCCCTTTAGATGGGATTGAGTAGGATCACGTGAGCGTAGGATTGAGGATTAAGTCTCCAATATAGGTCACGATAATAATGGCATGGCTTGCGATGCAGAGATTTTGTCGCCGAAGGATGATTTATGAATGACTATGACACATTTCGGCATGAATGGTTGTACAAAACAAGTTTTTGCACAAGTTTGCTAATATTTGTTTGCTTTCACAGGAATCTAAACTTTGCCACAGGAGCAATTGAAGATAATGAGTATGGTTTTCCGAAAAAGAAGACTGTTCGTGTAAGAATATTTTATGGATGTGTTGAGTAAACTAAGATTTAGTTGGTTTTAAAGTCCTTGCTTCTTTTCAGGACCCTTTGTCTCACAGGATAATTGAGAAACGTCGCAGAGACCGAATGAACAATTGTTTAGCTGACTTGGCACGATTGCTGCCACCATCCTCGTTAAGAAAGGGGCGTGGTCGGATTGAAAAAACGGAAATTGTCGAACTAGCAATTAAACACTTGCGACATTTGCAGTGTCATCCTTGCACATCTGGAGGTAGGTAGAAAACTACTTTCTCTTCTACTTTCTCCAGGATTGCTAAATGTCTTATTTATATTTTTGCACAATTTTGTTGCAGACAAATGCGAATTCAACTACATCATGAAAGGGGCTCGAGAAAGTAATCCGGATCCTGATGTGGGCAACTATGCCGTAGAGGCATCTACACCCACACTCCTGACAGTCAGACCTCTCCCGTCATTTCCGTCATCTCCAGAAGAACATTTCCGTCTCGGATATCACGAGTGTATGAGTGAAACACTGCACTTTCTCGTCGAGCAGGAAGGCAACTATCCCGGAGACTCGGTGTGTGTGAGGATTATCAAGCATTTGAGAAATCATTCAGAAAATTTGATGAGAGAGCAGTTTGTAAGTGGCGAAAAAGGTTTGGCTTGGGTATGAATTAGGATATTTACCCAATTTATTTTTGTTACAGAAGAAAGACGAAGGAAAGCTGGAATTTCTGGAAATCAAGAAGGAAGATACAGACAGGAAATTGTGTGGAAAAGGTGGCTCTTCGTCGTCATCCGGGTATCTGGGGAATGGATCCGGGTCTTCTCCGGGAAGTGATGGGAATGGGAATCAAGGTATTTTTAATTGAAATTTTAATGAAGACAAGTTGACAAATGCCTTGTTTCTCTCATTATAGATGGAGAAAGTCCAGAATTATTTTCAATTCCTGGTGTTGCACCACATTCTACTCCAATCCCACCAACAATTGGTATGGACTATGAAGGAGAAAATAGTTGTTGTTCCACCCAACTTTCTCTGGATATTTCTGAGATGACTGGTAGTGAGCCTACCACTGGAAGAGGTAGCAGCAAACCACCGATTCCTGTCATTATCGGAAGCGGTTCCAGTACGACGCCATCCTCTTCTGTGACTAGTCCCTCTGGTAGCGGCAGCCTTGTTGTGGCGATCTCAAATTGCACCGGAAATGGGTTATCCTCGTCGGGAGATGAGGATCAATGTCAAGGTGGGGATGGAGGACCGTCGTCGTCGGCACAGTACAAATTCAAGAACAACATTAAACAAAGATTTGTCACGGATCCGGAAAATATCCGTAAACCACACCCACACTTGGTGACTAAAGCGTCGTTGAAGCAAGCTCCGGATCCGGAAGGAGATACTGATCCGACGAAATGTGGACAAAGTGGCGTGACCCATCTTAGAGACGAAGAGAACATGGCAGGACTACCAAAATGCACGGATCGAAGAGACTCAACATCCTCGCAAAGTAGTCGGACAATAAGTATCCGACAACTTGGTGACGTTTGCGACTCTAAAGTCAAACTTGGAGAAAGTTCTTCTCCAAAATTACCAGAACATGGTCCTCGTCTCAGTCCTATGGAGTATCAAGACTCTGAAATGGATGTTAAGCTGTTATCGGAAGATGGTCTCCCAAAATCCAATCCCCTACTGTCTAATAAACAAATTCTCGGAGAAAATTTGGGTGAAAGCAATTCCTCATCTTTGCTATGTATCAATAGCACGGATCGCGTCCCCGCGTTCGCCCTGCATGACAAGGGTCTCTACTACATTCCACTAACCATTGAAAAATCGGTGTTGACCCCATATCTGGCAAAGATTGAGAAACAAAGCAACCTTCCACCTCCTCCCCTGCATCCAGTGACTATCTCTGTCTGCTTTCTCCTCTCCCCTAAAGTTGGAGAGAAAGGGAGAACACTCTTCAAACCGGATCTTGATCCAACTTCCTCATCCCTGGTGCCACTACCACTGAACAATGATCTGCTACCGGAAATGCCACTCCCACTAATTACGACGCGTCCCATTCCCCTCCCACTGCAAGTTTCTCCAGCCGTGTTAAATTTGAAAACACAGAAATCTAGTCCTGTTAAAGAGCTTGCGTCAAAGTTCCTCCTGAATCGATACTCATCTAAATCGAGACAATATTCTCCAGGACCGTACCGCTACCCGATTACTACCAACTTGGGTGGGAGTCATAATCATCATCATGCCTATAATGGCGTGTCGCACGGTCACAACCTGTCTCAGTCCTATTATCCCGGATACTATTCCACGGATTCGTCGTCAACCTCATCCTCTGGAGTTGGACTGATTCCTCCGTCTCATTTTATGGCTGGAGAATATTCTTCCAGTTCTAGTTCCAGCAATAGCAACAGTTCCTCTGGGAATAGGGGACTTGTCTGTGGGACCGGAAGATCAAGTAGTAGAAAAAGAACGATGTCCAACTTGTCGGGAGGATCGGGCTCTGGATCAGGGTCGAGTAGTTTGGGTTATCATTCTTACCATGAAAAGTACTCTCCTCCAAGTTCGCAAGACTCTTTTCCAACCGGAAGTAGTAACAGTTTTCCATCACAAAATCCGGGGTACAATAACCATTCCGGATCGGGGAGTAGTAGTTCGCATTCTTATGGAGGATATCATCACAGTATTGGGACGAGGCAGTCGGAAATTGGTCCGCAAATTCATCACAATATGCAGTTCGGGTACGGAATGAATCTGAATCCGCATCTCCTCCCATTTGGTAGAGATGATAAGCATGAGCTGGATCGTCAGAGGAGGAGTTGTAGCCCTAGTAAGAATAAGAGGGTTAAAATGGGAGGAAGAATTCATTCTGGGTCGGCAGTCGTGGATAATATTTTAAAACAGAAGTCACTCCCGGTAGGGCTACCAATTATTCCGGTGCCATCCATGGAATAAGTTGGAATCAAGAGGTTTTGCATGAGAATCACTCAGATTTTGGAAAGTGTGTATTGAAGGAAAAAGGAAAGAATTTAGATCTCATTCATATTAAAATGTTTTAAAATTTGATTTCATGTAAATATTATTTATGTGTGGGTTTAGCTGTTGGATTTATAATCACAAATATTTAATTGTGTGTGATACTGAAGTGTTAAAGTGCAATGTACTCCGTAATATTTAATTGCTGAGCTAAACCGTTTTGTAACAAGTATAGAAATTAGAAATAGGCTTTTATGTGAAACCGAATATTACCCAAAGAAAAATGAAACCCATACCAAATTGTAAAAATTGTTGGAATTGTGTACCTGGTCGAATTGACTGTAAACTGTTGACTGTCAGAAGATAATATATTTAAAACGGATTAATATTGTTGTGTGCCGTAAAATCGAATAAATGTCAAACCTGATTTTACTGCATTGAGAGCATTTATTGAATAAACGTGACAGATTGTAAACCGTGACCCTATCATAATATTCGGAAAGTCTTGATTGTTCCAGCATGATAAATTATAATTAGATTGCCAATAAAAATGTATAAACTTATCTTACTTAATTAGACACCCCCCGTAATATAAACTTGTCGATTATTATACTTTAGGGAAATCTCTTTGGCTATATCATTTTGCAACTCTCTCGTTTGTTTGATCAAACTGGCAATTTTAGGCTTGACCTGTTCGATTTCTTCGGCAAGTTGGGCAGCTTTGTCCACCGTGGTTTCCGCAGTGTAGTCCAGTTTTGTGGCAAGTGTCAGATTTTGCAAAAGAGAATCTGATAGTCGGATTATGTATCTGTTTCACAAAGAAATGAAGTTAGTGACGGAATTAGAAAACATCACAAAAAAATCTCACCTCTTTGATTCTCGAACCAGAAGAAATTGTTTAGTCTTTGTTTCATTGAACATCGCCAAGGTTTGGGTACATTGGGAGAGATACCTTCCAATTTCTTCGGCACTCATAGACTCCCTTTGAGCAGAGAGCATGACTTCGTTAGGATTTTCATTTTTGATTTCCTCCAACCTTTGAGCCAAGAATCCTTCCAACTCTAGAAGTTCGTCGATAAAAAAGTTTCGAGTTTCCGGATTCTCAAGTATGGATAAGGCATCTTCTCCCCGAGCAACTCCACCCTCGAGTCCATCCTCTTCTAAAACTATTCCAGCTGTTGTAACGGCGTCGATGGAAAAGTCTATCTGACCCCCGTCTTCTTCTTCGACGCCTTCAACCCCACCCCAATCAATTTCTCCTGGAATTACATACAAGTTAGTTGGAATTTCTAAAACAAGACCCTTTCAAAATGTACCTGTTTCCAAATGCACATCATCTCCGGCAGATAGGTCCAATCCGTTGGAATCAATGACACCATCATCCAGGTCCAAATCCAACACGGCACCGGTGTCCCCATCGCCCTGTTCTTCCTCAAATACAAAATCCACCGCAGGATATTCCGTCTTGAGTGGTTCTTCCCCATGTTTATATTGATATGTTGTTACATTTCCCTTATCTGCATAAAAAACATCTCATAAAATAAACCAGATATGAAGCACAAGTTTTGAACATCTTACCAACAACCAATCTCAACAATGCCAAACAATCCTTCTCCTGCTCCTTACTCAAACCGATGGTAGACTTGAGGAAGCGAACATAGAAACTTGTCGGCCCATTTAGATCCTTCGCCTTACTTGTAATCTTCTCAAAGATATCGGGCAACTCTTTATTCATCAGTTTGACCAACTGACTCCCAATATAGGCTGCGGACGGCGGTTTTGAATTAGAATTTTTGGCATCAAACTCCGCAAAATGTAGCCCTAACTGGGTACACCTCTGAAGAAATTTGTCCCTATATTCTTGCGCCTGTTTGCGACAAGATCCCTGCTTCTTCTGACATTCCACCGTCATCTGATCGGCCTTGGTGACGAGACGCTTCAGGGCTGGAATTTCGTAGGTGACATTTCTCGCCAGGATTGAGCCTCCTTCACTCAGGTACAGGTTATCCTTTTGATAACATTTTAGGATATCTTGCCAATCCTTCATGCGTTGGGAGCCATACATCCCGAAAATGTTTTTGGTGTCGGCTTCCGTCTCTTTTAGAACGGCAACGATTTTGGCGCAGTGAAAGTAGTTGAGGGCTGCAATGATAAGAGTTTTGTTTGTAATTTTTCGAATATAAGATAACTCTCTTATCAATTATAATACTCACGATTAGCCCCCAGCAATATTTTGGCAATTATAGGATTCTCCGGCATATCCTTAATTGCTCCATTAATCTTTTGTCGAACTGCGGCCACCTTCTCGGGCCAATCCTTGCCACAATGGTGTCGACTAATTAACCAGTCACATAACTTATTGGCGTGAATATCTATCGGAATGTTTTGGATGTCGACCTGCAATATCGATAATCAATAACTAATTAATTCCTCAATGTCATCTTTTTTCAAAATTAAACCTCTTACCTTCGCCTGACTCATCTTGCCTGGAGTGCAGCTATCGCCGAGATAATTTCGCGAACTAAAAGTAAATTAACTTGCTAAAAATAGAGTACCTTAAAATTTGCAAAAACTAAACTAAAATTGCTAAAAAAGTTGCAAAAACCCGTTGGATCTGAACATATTGCGAATTGCTCATGGTTCAAGTTGCCTGTGATGTTGGCGGTATGAGACAAAAACCAACTCACACAAAACC
>JAAXNX010002217.1:0-14244 GCA_036491905.1 Folsomia manolachei
AACTAAAAAACACCCGACACTAGTACAATCCATGACACAAAAAACACATAAAACACTAAAAACACCGACACAATAAAACACGGTGTTAGGAACCCTGCCTGTAACACACAAATTGCAAAACCTAGCCTGAAATATTTTGCAAATCTAAGTATTTACAGACCGATGTTCGCAAATCCATCCTCCACCACAAGTAAGATCCGGATTGATTGGAACAGTATCAATCTCATCGTTGGTGGAAGGTGGTCCCATCTTTATTTCGAAAATAAGCATCTTAAAAGTGTTGCCTTATTTGTAATCTTCACTAGTTATCTAACTCTTACCCAATTGGCTTCATAAGGTTCCCAACCGTAGGAGGACATTATTCTTGTAACTCCATAAGGATGTGCGAGCTTAAATGCTGTTGCCATTTTATACAGGCGTGCGTCTCTGTACGTCAAAATGTCTGCACCACCCGCCCCATGGCCACGTTGATTGTCGTGGTTATCCACAAAGGCAAGGGCCCTGTTGGAGGGGTACATATCCCAACCCTCACCCCAATTGACCAGTTCCTTCAATTGCTCCTGTTGGCCACGGAATACGCGTCCTAGATTTGCTCCATACTTGAACTCCGTGACACGACCGGTTACAAAGTATTCGGAGCCGCTGATGGGTTCATTACCTAGAGAAAAATTAAAAAAACAATTGGAATCCATTCCACAACTTAAGACATTTGCAAGTCTGTGACCTTACCCAAATCAATAACTTCCTGGAACATAAAAGCTCTTGCTCCAATCGGGAATCCATGCTCAGGCTCAGTGCTGAGACTTGTTAGCTGTCCAAAAATAGTTTCCAAATCTCCTGGCCTAAAATCAATCAACTTATACTTAATTTACGTTCCTAATTGGTTGCATTTTGCTTCAAATCTGCAAATCCTGTCAAAATGCACTTACCACATATGTTTAGCTGCATCAACCCTGTCAGGATATCAAAGATAAATTCAATTACTCAATAAATTTTAACGTCAGTTGAGTAATGAATGAAATCAATCAACCTTATCCAACACAATGCATGCCATCATAACTAAACTTACCTGAATCCTGCCACGCCATGGCTGATAAGGGTATTGAGATACTCAACAATTTTCCCACGAGCGTATCCCGCACCCAATTTGAGATCTCGAAGTCCAACCAGTTCGCAATTTCGGACCTGATTATTGAAAAGCATTAATGACCCTACGAAATAGAGTAAAACCATGCAAATTCCTCACCTCAATGGGATTGCTATAGTCCTCAATTTGTCCCGTAGGATTAGGACACTGATCTCCAAAAACGTTAAAGTCCACTCTCCCAAAAGGGACGCAGGGATACGAGAAATCTCCTCCAACATAGTCACACCCACCCGTTCCCTGTCCACTCTCACCCCCACCGGACATATGATTGATAACCACATCCGGATAAACTCTTACGCCCACGGCATTACAACGACGAACCATATCCGCAAAATCCGCCTCGGATCCAGATCGAGTATTCAGATTGTAGGAAATCGGTTGATATCTCTCATAC
The DNA here is from genome assembly GCA_036491905.1 of Folsomia manolachei. Lineage (NCBI taxonomy): Eukaryota > Metazoa > Arthropoda > Collembola > Entomobryomorpha > Isotomidae > Folsomia > Folsomia manolachei. The sequence goes on from JAAXNX010002217.1 coordinate 1,542, forward strand.
CAAGGACGATGATTTGGACTGAAAACTCGAGCATTTTCCGACACTGGAGAAGTCTGCAAAGAAACTTTGTTATTTTGCGAACTATTAATTTTGCAAAATATTGCCATTACCTGAACCCCACCAAAGCCCATGGGTCCCAGAAACCTTTCACACTCGTTGGCAATGTCAACCCATTTCCATTCGAATAAATGAACGATTGTCGTCCTTCCTGGGGCGAAATATGGCTCGTATTGGCCATTTGTGATGGATAACCACCCTAAAGTTAGGATCAGACCAAAAAATAATTTGGAAGCCATTGTTGCAATTTGCAAAATAATGTCCAGTCAGTGTCCAGACAATTACTGAGTAAAAATAGAGATTGCGAATGGCATTCCCATTTAAAATCCAGTTTTTTTGATAACGTATTCATTAGGAAGATAAGATAAGCTGAAGAGATAACCGACTTATTGGTTATCTCATTTATCAATGTATGAGAATTTCAGCCATAGAAATTTAACTGAGCGCAACCCACAGGTTCGTGCAGCTGAGCAAAATAAATCTCTTTTTTGCGAATTGACTTATTTTCTTTGACAAAAACAGGGATCCAGTTAAAAAAAAGGTAAGTATTTTGTGTCTACGTCAACCTTAACACACTTTTATTACCTTTGTCCACTTGTTTCCCTTCCAGAGCCATGGGAGGAGAATGGGAATTCCGAATTGTCAAGACCGGCTCTTCCACCATCGACCTAAAACGTTACCAGGCTCGTCTCCTCCAAATTCGGAACCGGTTCCAGTCCTGGCTGCGACCCTCCTACCGGGTGCAGGTGACCTGGTCGAAATTCTACAAACCAAACGCGAAGGACGCCAATGTTTTCGCCAAATTCCGCTACGCTTGCACCCGACAATTCTTCTGTCACCGGGATCGGATCGGATGCGATGGAAAGGGGACTTGGACCCTGTTCTGGGATCCGACACTTGTTCCTGATGGCGACCTCTGCTCGGACCTACATGCGAAATGTTCTCCTCTAACCAAGTTTAGCGAGCCTTGCTTCGAGATTCAAAAGATTTTGGCGAAAGAATTTCCAAAACATTTCCAACTCTATCTGGGCGACGGGATTGATGGCAAGAATTCTAGGGGACGGACATGTGATCAGTATTGGGGTGTGCCTCCGAACTCACATTTTATTCAGAGTCCCACGGATGGCTCTTGGAATGCGGATATGAATTTTTGTAGTGATTCCGATGATGATGACTAACTCTAGTTGTCCTTTGTGAGTGTTTTTTTGTTTGTTATTTTTGACTGCAATATTTGACTTGAGATGAATAAATTGATTTTGTAATAATTAATGTGACTCCTGTGTTGCCTTTTATCCTTATCCTGAGCATGCCGCAGTAACTTTCTCATAATTTATCATTTTCAGAAAATTGCAAATAAAACTATAACTTATTTAATTTTGATAATCAGATTGTGACAATTCAATAAGTCAGTTAGTGGCAAAGAATCTTCACGGCTCAGGGATGGACGTAACTAAATATTTCAGCAAATAGCATTTTCATTTATTTTGCTGCAATTCCGTTTTAACTACATTATTGCATAGAAAGACATCAACCGTAATTCAAATAAATTGAATTCCCAACCAACAAAAAAGCTGCCACAATACAGAATATTTCACATGTTTGTCTGCAAATTTGAACCTTATTTTGAAAGTCATTTCCTTAACCTTATGTAATTCTTGCGTTATTTATACCCATTCACTTCTGGTTGAGTAAAGCAATTGTGCATCAAATCTAACTGTGCCCAATAAATTTAAGACTTTGACACATAACGCAACCAAGTCTAACGATGGTCAATTCATGCACCAGCGCATCATCTATTCAAAACTAACAATAAGCAAAGATAGAGCTACCAAAGGACAGATTTAAAATTTAATAAATTTCTCTTTCATTCATAAATTGTCTGCCTCTTGAATAGCTAAATTTTTTTGGTCGGTTGGCTAAAACATTTCCAGAAATGGGACCGGAATTGAGGAGAACATTTTCAATTTGTGGAATTTGGTTAATAATTCTTGGTCTTCAATCCCATCTTGGCCGATTTGCCAAGGCATTTCCGCATTGTTAGTGTATTAATATTTTGACTTGAAATTTATGTTATTAAATTGTTATCGATTTTTGTTCCTCTGAATCAAGCCCCGCAGTATGGCACATATTCATATTCGGCCGGAGATTGCCGATATAATTGCAGAGATAGAGAACGATTCAAGGGAGTTTTGCCCTCATCCGGTTACCAACGCCATGGAGGATATGGAAGGTAGATCAACAAGGTATAAAAATTGAGTAGACTAATATGCATACAAAATTGAGATGTTCTATTGTTTTCTAATCCGCAGACCAAAGTTAGTGAAGCCGCATGACGTTGTACGCAACAATATAAAATGTAACCCCTTCACAACCCGAGGCTGCCTCACTGTCCAACATTAATAGTGGAGAATATTTTGTTTCCAGTAAAATGTGGAGCAATTTTTTGTTTTTTACCAATTCGTTAATAGACAGAATGTTATTTCTTAAAACATCTGAATTGCATTTTTTTTATTAAAAATTGTTTATTTAATAACAGAAGCAAAAAGGGCACAAAGATATGTGCGAGTAAAAATTTTCATGATTTTTTCATTCATCGAAGCTTGGTCTGATGTTTTTGACCGTTAGTATTACTAAATTTATTTTTAAGATAACTCAAGCATACAACCTTATGATTTATCTCGCTGGAATTGAGTAACAAGTAAAATTTGGCAAAGCCAAAGCTGAATTCTGGAAAATTGTGTCTGAATGCACGACCCAGTCTGATGGAAGAATTGCATTTCCAAATCTGTCCACAATTAGTTGGTTCATTGTGTGTATTTTCATTGCTCTGAAATTTGATACACATATGTCTGCAATAAAGCTTCATGGCTCCAAGTAAGCATTAAATTTTATTGCTTTTTTGGTCAACTGATAAATTTGACACTTTCTCCCTCACTGAGTCAGGAATCTGGCTAATGTAGATATATTGCAAATCTGCAATTCTTTCTTCTGGATTTAATTATGAGATATCCGAATGCTTCTGTGACCTTACCCACGTTATTTTTGTCCGGCGTGCAATCCACTGCAACTGAATTAAGTTGCTCAAATGTTCCTTTAAGATTCGTTGCCGTTAAAATATTCTGGGCGTATTTTTATCACAGTAATCCCATTTTGGATCAAAGTTAGTCACACTCCAGCCTCCTCCAGTGCTCTCCAACCTCATTTTTAATCTTCTCCCGAGTTATCCAGCATCAAGAAAAGTTTAAAGTTTACATATTTTCAAAAATATTCTCAAATCGAAAACACGTCAATGGCTGAAACTAATCCCTCAGGGTCGGGATGTCAGGGTGTTTGCTGTACCGTGGTCGGAATCGGTCTCATCATTTTTGGGGTTGTAATCCTAATCAGTATTTTTGGTGGTACGGATAATAGTATAATTTTTCTTCACGCCTGACCTGAAATTAGAGGTGCTTAGTTTTCGAAATGAAATATTTAATATTTTTAATTAAAGGCGGTTCCAGCAGCTCTGACAATGATGCTCCAAATCTTCGGGATCCTGAGGATATCGCTGTGTGCAACGCCATCGCTGGAAATCAACCTTATATGATGCCGGTTAAAGGTGTTACCCTCCTTCGCAAAGGATCAGCAGCCCGGATCGACTGCAGGGTCGTAAAGTCTGGGCCGATTAAGGATGAGAAGGTAAATTATCTCGGAAATCTTTGTATTTTTTAACAAAGCCAAGTTTAAACAAAGTTAATTTATTACTCCATTTTCTTTATTCAGACATTCTGGACGGGTCCCGGATTTGCAGCAGGAGGAAAAATTAGCGTTATCAAACAATTTACAAACATTCAAACATTTCAGGCTCAGAAGGGCATCCATGTCACCGGAGAGTTGAGCTGGGCAAAGTCTTTTGATTGGTGAGTTAAAATTCCATATTTTTCTTTATCTTGTTGTTAATGTTTATATTTGTTTCCACAGTGGACGTAAAGATAGGGTTTCTCCTCCCATTACAACTTTGACCTTGTTTTTTGACCCCGTCCTCCCAGAACACACCGGGTTGTACACCTGCACCTCAAACTTCACTGCTACAGACACTATCGAAAGCCGGAACTTGGTTGTAGGAAATGCTTATTTTTTGGACGAGAAAATTTACCTCACCGTCATCTAAACTGGAAGGAATCCTAATTTGTTGATTTTCTGAAGTCTTTGGGATTTAATAACTTATAATTTAGTTTTATTGCTTATTATTTTCTGCAGGATCCAAACTAAATAATTATTTAACTACTTTTGATTTATAATAAAGTTGCGTCTAAAGAAATATCAATTGGTTCGAAAATTCACTCAGGAACGGCCATTAATAGTTGGCTAAATTTCATCACTACGTTATATTTGTACTTGAGAAAATGCTCAGTTTCAATGATTTTGTTTACGTATATATTTTACATTACATTATATTTTACAAATATATTTTATTCCGTGTGACATAAAATGTCTACCGAGTTATTGAGAACTGTCCGCTCTCTGGATTAGAAGTAGGAAGGCATTATGGATGAGTATTTACCAGTCAATTTCAAAAAATAGATCCAATTATTAATTTTTCGTGTAATGTATTTTCTAGGAGCAAGTGTTCAAATTAAATAATTTCAAACCAAATATAATAACGCCTAAATGAAACAAAAAATGGAATATACTTCTGTATTAAAAATTTAATTCATGTGTGATACATATATGTATTTATTATGTAAATAATTACATATTCCAGAAGATTCACTTCTTTTTTTCTTGGCCAGTCTTCACATTTCCACTAGTTCCGCTCCGACCTTTAACACCTCGGCGATCATGCTGTTCAGCATAATGTTTTCCACGACCCTGTGGAGTCTGATAGACTTTTTCACAACCCTTCCCATCACGGCAGGGATGGTACCCTTTTGAAAAAATAAAACAAATCAGTACTTTTATTTCTAAATTATGCTAACTTAGAAATGTGGAACGGGGAGTTCAAGAGATCAGAACTAAGTGCCAAGCAGTAAAATGAACTGATCGGTGATTTAAAAATAGTAGTAATTCATCCCTGCGTTATAGCCAGTCCGTAAATAATTTCTCATAGTAAGGCGTATTCAAAACATTTAATAATATACCTCTTTGCCACAAAATACCAACACGGAACATTGATAAATATCGGTATATTTAAATGAATAGAAAAGGCTTACCTATTTTGCTAGCGACGGTATCCTCTTCGTCCATGTTGCTATTATTCGTTTTCGTAGGGACAAAATATTTTGGCTTCAAGTTTGCCAGATCTCGGTCAGGATGTATTTTAAATGTTTTTTTCTTTACGCTTTATAAACCGTTAGTTAGGTGTGCAGTGGAATAATGATCCCACTCCAATCATTGTAACTGTTTAAAACAAACAATTATCTCAAATGGCGTACAACGTTCCAATCAATAATAAGATAAGGACACATGTGACGCTTTTCCTCTGAGGTCAGCATTGAATATCCTCAAGTTTTCCTGAATCGTCTGCGTTATGTAAAGCAAGTACTTAGAGAATACATATGCGGTTTTTAGCATACGCAGTAATCTTCTGATTCAGGTGATAAATGACAAATAAGTCAAGCGATGACTTCACCTACGCGAATGACCATGTTTTACAGAATTATGTACAATGAGTCCTGATGGAGAATGAGTAACCATCATAGCCATCATTATTGTTTAAATGTCTGACTAATTAATCTCAAGTTTTCCTCAATCACCTGCGTTGTAACGCAATATGTACAAAGCTTTTAAAGCATATGTACAAGTTGTATCTGGAACGGTTTTTCAGGAACGGTTCAAGCCGTCCAACACATTCGAGTAAACGGAAATTTGGTTGAGTTTCCTTGTGATTATAATTCCAGGACACATTTCTTAGTCATCTATTAAAACAAACACGGATCTAAAATTTACAGTTAAAGACATTAGTCATGACCCATGAGTAATATTGCTACCTCATCTCGACTACTCGATTGTGGCTGGCAATGTGTCAATTTCAATTAGATCCAGTACCTCAATACAAAATAAGTACTTCACGTCTCAAATAGTTCAGTAACTGAATCCGCACTGTCATTTCTTGGCTATGTGATATTAATATTCACTCAACTGAGTGCTACGGCTTACATTTTGATTATTTTTCTTTTTGGAGCATTTGTATCCGACCTTGCCAGAGGGAAAAATTTCATTCTCAGAAATATACCTAATTTATTTATTTATTGAATTGCATTAAAATTAAAATTTCAACCACTTCACGTCTTTTGCACCCACATTTTGAAACTCGTTATAAAACCATTTCCACCTTAAGTAACTCTTTTTCATGATTAACACCTCATTTACTTCTGGTTGAGTAGCAATGTGCACCAAATCTCAGGCAGGCAAATATTATAGCAAGTGTAGAATTTGTTCCAATGCAATGCTTAATCGAAGGATGTGCTGAATTAGATTCATGCACCAGTGAAGCAGCACCTCATATTTTCATCGTATCTCTATCTCAGAAATTATCAACCCCAAAGGAATTTATTTATTAATCGAAGGATGTGCTGAATTAGATTCATGCACCAGTGAAGCAGCACCTCATATTTTCATCGTATCTCTATCTCAGAAATTATCAACCCTTCAATGGAACTATTTGAAGGCGCAAATGACTTATTAAACGCTACCACAAAGTGCAGACACGTAACTTAACAGATTTCCTTATTTATTTATCGACTGCCTTTTGAAGAGGAAACAATTAAAAGCTTGTCTGAGTGAATCTTTTCCAGCAAAGAAACCGGATTTCGAAATGGAACCGGAATTGAGAAGAATTGTGTCAATTTTTGGAATCTTGTTAATAATTTCAGCTCAGCAATCACATTCCGGAACAGCAACGGCACTCCCACATTGTAATTAGATTAAAAGCTTGACTAATAATTGTATTCCATTTCCATAAGTTTTATTTTGTTTTAAACCAAGCTCCAGAATATGGAAGTTATCCTGCTGGATCAAGATATTGCATATATAACTGCCGGCGTCGGGAACGATTTGATGAAATTTTACATCCATCCGGTCCCCAGCAGAATTATGGAAGGTTGCCAGAGAATAAAACATAACTAACTAGACTAATTTTCATAAAAAATGTACTTATCTAATTCCTAGGCCCGTGAGATTGAAACCGCATGACATCGTACGCAACAACAAAAGATGCAACCCCTTCACAACTCGGGGCTGTCTTACTATCCTACACTAACTAGAATTGATGCCAATTCTCGCAAATTTCACCTGTCAATAAAACCATGAATACTAAAACTATTTGTGGCTGGCTAAAACATTTGTTTGGCATTTCAGAATTGCAAAATATTGATTTATTTACTGTCTTAATAAGTAAAATAAACATGATTTAAGAATCAATAAGGATTCTTGAAAAAAAACGGGGATTCCTACAAATATCAATCATCAATTCAGTCATTAATTTGAGGCACTTTATATTTGATACAAAGTGGATTGTTTATAAGTGACAAATGCAATTTTATCTACTTCTTCCCTCCACCTCGATGAACTTTACGATGCACTGAGAGAGTCGACCGATGGCGGTAAACTGCACCGCAATCTTTGCAAATGTGACCCTTTCCACCCCCCACATGAACAGAGGCCACATGCTCATCTCTGTCGTGTTCGTTAAAAAAGCGTCTCTCACACTGAGGGCAGACCACGGTTCTCTGAGTGTCGTGTACACGTACTCGATGACTCACGAGTTTCGAAGCCAGTACAGACTCTCCACAAAGATTGCAAATTACTTCCTTCTCCTCCGCCTCCGCGTCACCTCCATTTCGGTCAGGGTGGGATTTCAGATTGTGCTTCGTTAGGATATGTGCATGCATGAAACGTTTGACAGGTTGGCAAACCAGGCAGAAAAATGGTTTCTCTTTGCTCCTCCTTTGACGACGAGTAGCTGCCAACTGGCGACGGACTTCGGGGTCTCCATCCTTTTCACAAACTTTGGAATGAACGTTCAAAGATCTCTTTTCCGTGTAGGATCTCCCACATTTGGCACAGGTAAAGGGTCGCGAGCCAGTGTGAGTTCGGACGTGTCTGGAAAATGTGAAATAAAAATAGTTTGTACTTACTCAAATATTTGCATCTCAATATTTTCTGTAAACATGTCTCACCTCTGGACTTCACTTGGACGATCCACCAATATTTTATTACACCCTTCAATCGGACAAGTGCGGAGGGCCACTTTGAATTCTTTTTTGAGTCGTGCAGCATCCCATCCTTCCACCTGACACACCATAGTTTGATGGATGGCCCACTGTACCGAAGTCGTCAGCTTCTTGGAGCACAAGGAACAGGAATATTGGCCAGCCGGGGAGTTGTCCTGGTCGTCAGTTTCCCCATGTTTCCATTTGACATGCTGCGCTAGCTCTCTCGCAAATAGGTAGGAATTTTCACACAATTCGCACTTATGGGGACGATCATTGAGGTGGATGCGATTGATGTGGTTCTTTAAGTCGTATCTGGTTCCTAACGTCTTATCACAGTGAGGACAGTTCACTTTACTTTTAGAAGGGATGTTCTTGCTAGGCCTGGGTTTTGGTTGATCTGTGTGAAGATAATTGACGTGTCTTGTTAGATCATGGGTTAAGCCGAATGTCTTATCACAGGATTCACACTTATGGGGACGATCCAGCTGGTGGACGCGACGGATATGTATTGTTAAGGCAAGTCTCGCGTAGCATTTTCCACAGTGTTGACAAATGGTTTTCGTGGGGACATGTTTAATCCTTTTGTTCTGGATCTTGGTTAGTCCATCGGATTGTTGTTCAGGTTTATTAGAATCGGGATCTGAATCGGAATCCTGAGAATCACTGCTCTCTTGTCGACCACTAAATCACATTCATTGTTATTTACAAATGGCTTATCGGAGACACTCATTTTTAGCAGGTTAAAATCTTACATCTCATCCTCGGAAAGTTTATCGTCGGCATCCTGATCATTATCAAAGTTCACCTCGGATGACGCCGTTTCCCGAGTGATCTCCTCTGCCACAAGTCTGCTTTTTCGTTTTGGTCTGCTTGAATTCCACGATGGTCTCTGTCTCGGGGAAAAATTGTTGACGACACCTTTAGGAATATTTTGTTGGGCAAATACTTCATCGTGCTCAATTTTAATTTTCATAGGGCTCAAATCAAAACCCTCGTCCTCCCTGTTTCTTGGAGTATCAGTCTCGGCTTCATCCTCACTTGAAAGAACTTCAGTCTTTACTTCAACAATGATCGTGTCATCTTCCTTCCCATTATCCTTCCAACTTGGCAAACCGGTGTCAATTGGTAACTTTGCTCCTGAGTACAAATGGAACAAATGATTGTAGAAATGACCACACAATTAAATTATAAATTCAGTCAATTACCCGTTTTGACTTTGACAGGGAGGACAACATTCCTAAATTTTGACCCAGCCGCAGCCTCATCCAGCCCTGGGATCCGGTCAATGGTCACAACGAGGCGTCGACGCAGTTCCCAAGCTGTCGCCATAATTTAAGTAGCCCCCCTCTCGACACCATCTGTAAGGTAAGTCCACATTTAATCTCAAGTAATAAGATTTTAATATTACAATGGCACAAAGTACTTAGATTATAAATTTATGAAAATATTTTGTACTAGTACAAACTCACCTGGAAAAGGTATTAATACAGTCGATATTAATTTAGGGTCCGTACTTGGAACTGGAAATTTATTTGTAGATTTTCTGTAAAATGGTAAAAAACATGTGGTTTGTTTACTAAAAGTTCTCCCGGCCGGTGGGAGTGAGACGAGGAGAAGAATCATGTAAAATTGAGGATTTTACATGCAATCGAAACACAAAATAAGGCATTCCAAATAACTGATTTAGAATTGGTAGGAATTTATTTTCAGACAACAATTTCATGGTGTAGAGCTAGAACCTGCTAATTAGCTCCTAAAGATCTTGGTTGAGTGAAATTAAATGTGACAAATTATACACGAACTCAAAAAAAGCCATAAAATGGTTTGAAGTAAAAATCCAAATACAAATTAATTCTCAAATTTTAGCCATTCTCACAAACCTCGCTCAGTCAAATTCCTGCATCTTTCCGATTGTAGGCTGGGAAGTCGGGCTTTGCAGTTCAACTCGTGGTTATAGCAATTTCTAAAGAGGATCGTGGTTAAGCGTCAATCTATATAATGAATTGATCAGGTCATGAACTGGGTTCCCACTTTATGGAAATGAACCTCATTCATCAAAGGCAAAGCATTGTTTCAAAAAATAAATGGCATAATAATGATCGACTAGCATTCAGTACAGTTGATTTATTAATACTCTTAATTCCAATGACAATAATTTCTCCTCCACTTCTCCCTTATTTGCTAACCTTTCCCAAAAACAGCCAACAATACACGGTCAACATTCCCCAAGCAAACCAATTTGTTAGTACCCTAACTGGTGTGAACCTCATCAAATAAATTCCATTCTTATTCCTATAATACGCCGCCTTATCCACAAGTCCCATACTTTCCCACAACTTATCACCCCTAATCCCACCCAGTTCCATGCCCATATAAAGCAGTGACCTCGTTGTAACGGAGTATGGCGCAGTTTTATTCACAATTCCTTGAATCATGCTCTCAATCGAGTAGATAACCGACTCATCCGCCATCTTTAACCCAGGGGTTCCCAACATGTCCACAATTTGTCTGTAAAGTTCTCGATCCGGATGTAAAGCAAGATTAAACTTATCTTGAAGGCCAAGCATTTTCCCAATCACCGCCCACATATGAACATATCCACGCAGACCTTCGTCCTCCTCGTAGCTGGTGTACAGACCAGTCTTCTCTGGATAGATGAGAAACGGTGCAAACATCCCTAATTGGACCAGTGTCACGTCTAATTGGGTAAAGTACATGTCCGGATTCCAGGTGATGAGGTGAGCCGGATATTGGGATGTGTCGACGTCCTTGAGATCTTCACGAAGTAGTTGCACGATTTCCGAGCATTCCGGAGGATACTGAAGTCCTGGAGGTGGAATCACAGGCTTTATTTTGGGACGACCATGAATCTTGTGAAGTTTCCGGACTCGTTGGATAGCACTGCACAAATTGGGAGTTGGCCCCACTACTAAAATCCGAGAGGAGCCAATGGGTCATCGTTGTACGGAAGGTGGAGAGGAATCTGCCACCGCAAATGTTGTTGGGATAAAAATTACGGAACACGGTGGACGCGATTTGCTTAGAGATGAAGCCAATTGTGTCAGCCTGTAAAATGTTGGAGAAACTTTTTTAAAGATTGTTTTAATCTAAGACAATTAGTGGTTGGGTTTACCATCAACATTGTGAGTAGAACGACGGCATAGTTGGCTGAGACAAAATCCCGTCCTTTCGCGAGAAGGTCGTAGTCAATCCAAGGTATTTCGTGGGGTTCAATGAGTTCCGGAGCGTTCCCATCGGTGACCGAGCCTTCTTCTAGGAGTCGTTTCAAGACGGGGTGGATCTCTCTGGGTTGTCCTTTAGTGGGTGAGAGTGGGGTTTGGGTGTTTGGTGGCATTATGACACTTATAATTTGCAGGATTATATTGTGAGCTTTTTTTTAAGCCACCAACTGCACAAAAGTGAATAAGTTCTAAGTAAAATTGGACAAAGGTTTTGTCAACTGGTTGACCTTATCGTATTTTGTTCAAGTTGTCACGTATCCATTGCACCGAGAGTGAAGTAGTCTTATCAGTAAATTTGTTTTTGCAAGAAGGCAGAGCAGTTTACAGGCTTGTTTGTACCTAATACTCCTGGAAATGCGCATAAACTGCTGGAGTTGTAAGAGTTTATGGCATGATGTGAAACTTGACCCTTGTTCTGACAATGTCACGTTATTCATCACGGCATCTCCATGTTGTGCTTGTGTGGGATAAGCGCAGTTAATTTCGTTATAATAATAGCCTCGTATAAATTGTTATCAGTAAAAAGTTTAGAGATAAACAACACCTAAATTACCCTGGCTTTAATGACTCTTCATATCAAGAGAATTTTCAGTTAGCACAAGTAGCACTGCCAATTTTGTAGGATTGACATTTTATCTATCAAGCCAACAAAACTTGCAATTATTTTGCAAGTTGCACTGCACTTTGCCGAAAACTCAATGATATGCAATTATGTTTCAGTTGCCATACTACTTATGGATCCTGAGTTGCATTGCAAGTATTTCAAGTCAACACGTTTAAAGGCAATTCCTGCCGTTTTATTGTCCAGAACATTCATTCCCTGGTTTGTCTTTTCCATGTAGATTTTCCAATTTAGGGAAGCACATGAAAAATGTGCCTCGTATTTTGTCGTAGATGAGAAAAACAGTAACTTGATCTAATTAGCCGACTTTACTAGCAAATTAAGTGCATTTCAGAAAACTGGTTCATGATCATGACCTATTCTGCACAGACGTGGATTAACAGGTCATGGTTTCATTCACAAAAGTCTCACTAAATGCCACGATTATTAGTACCTAATACTTTTCCAACCATCCAAAATGCTTCTCTGCAACAATCCATGCATAACCTTTTCCCTACTTCTTGTGACTTTGAATCCCTACCACACGATCCGGGCCTCCCACTGGGACCCTGACATTTCTAATATTTTACAAAATAATCAACCCTCAG
>JAAXNX010002218.1:0-14242 GCA_036491905.1 Folsomia manolachei
GTTTGCTCATAATATTGCCAAATATTAACAAGCTGATAAGGTCCAATTAGTACTGCAATTGCCTCACTAGCATATGCATGGAATTCTGCATCAAGTTTTACTCGAACTTTTATAAAATTCGTTGAAATTCTTCCAACTTAATTAATTTCCAATTTCCCGATAAGTAACCGACATATCTATGCATCTGTCGCAAAAGTGTTCCAATTACCAGGATTCCTCGAATAGTTGTCTGCACCAATTGAAAATTGCATACTCAATCAAATTGGCCATGACGTTGTGTTACATTATGTGAATCACAACTTGATCATAACCCACCTCAAGGTAGTGCTTAGTCAGAATTGAAAACAAACTTGACACAGTAACCTCAAAAATGCAATCTGACAGCTTATATCGCAATGAAATAACGATAACATTACTGGCGAATGTTGCAGTCAATCATTTCCACAAAACTTTACCTATCGATGCGAATCATTTCATAAAAATTTATAAAAAAACGTAACTGATACACACTAATCTGATAATGTACGGTCATGTTCCTAGAGGCTTTTATTAGTATTTTATCATTTATGTAATACTTCGACACCTTTATTCCTTTATAAACGATATATTGTCCACTCCGTGGTTGTCTTGAAATTCACGTTCCTTCGTTGTACTGCTAACTTTATCGCTGGAGATTTCGCTAAGATTCTCATTTCCTTCAGTATTTTGGCTTTTATACCTCATTACAAGAAAAACCAGGAGAATAGTGGCGCAAGTGTTGATCCCAGCAAAAAAGAAAAACTCGATTGACTAAAATAAATAGGAAAATAATAAATATTTCAAAAAAGAAAATGCAAAGTTTAAAATTACCTGTTTCTCGAACAGCTTCCCTTTCGCCACTACAATTACAATGACACTTCCCAAAGCTTGCGGAATTAGCGTGGACATAAGTAGAATGGATTTCATACTCTTTGGGGCCTGGGACAGAAGTTAATATTTATTTTCACATCGTTTTTTAAAAATATTTCAAATACCTCCGAGTAAGCAAAACTGTTGATGGACGGAATCAACATGACTTCTGCTAAACTCATGAGGATATATTGAGGCAGTAGCCAAACCATGTGGACCGTATTTGGACTAGAATTCTGTTAAAGGCCAGATTCAATCTTAATTATCAGAAGGATTTGATATTTTATTGGTTTGTACGTACCTCAATTTTCAACTCCACTATTCCACACACTACAAAGGCTGTCGTGGAGCAAATAAAGCCGGTTACGACTCGATGCATCGGTTTTGTGAGGAGATTACATTTTGATAAGGCAGGAAATATCAACTTTTCAAAGACCGGGATAAAAGTAAATGTCAAAACAAAGTTTAGGGTCTGAAAGTAAATGAATAACAATTAACTCCGGATTGAAAACACAAAATAAGCATTGTCTCATTTACAGCGACTTGGTCTGGTGCCACGGAATAGGATCCGACTTCCCCGTTCATCCTCTCAGCCTGGAAAGCCCATCTGGAAAACTGGTCAAAAACTGGTTTCAATTTTTGTTAAATGAATATATTCCCAATAAATAAGTACTACCTGTTGTTCATACACCGCCCAAAATATAATTACGGGAATGAAAAGCACTAAAACACCAAGGACTGCTTTTACACTCTGGATAAATTCGTGTGTATATTTTCCGTCGGCATATTCCAACCAGTGGGCTTTCTTGATGATTTGTTTTGAACAAAATTTCTCTCTTAATGCAACCTAAAATATTTTAAACAAATTAATATGCGATCAAAAACGTGTACATGACAAAAAAGATTGACCTTGATACATTTCAGAGCTTTTCCAACCACATTTCCATTAACCATGACGTGTTTGTAGGAGTTTCTTCCCATCCACAATGTAACTGGGAACAATTACAATTTACAAATCATCCTTCAAATCACTTTGTTAATTTTAATTACCCGTTGCCAACATAATTAGGAGCACCGGGACAACAAAAGCTAGTGGGTAGCATCTATTCTCGCCGAAACAGGAAACATCACGACGCAGTATTGGCATTATAATTGCTGTCACAAACAGGGATAAGTTGACCATCAAGTACAACAGAGGAAAGTAGGATTTTAGTTGTTTTTCTTGTTCCGGAAGGACGAATTGGTCTCCGCCAAACGCTGTTATGCATGGCTTTATAGATCCTGCGGCTAATCCGGTAAGTAGCAAGCCTACCATTGTTGACGCTCTGCAGAATTATGGGATTATGTGTAATGGCTATGAATACATCTCATTTTATAATTAGACTGGTTACAGTGTTAGTCCGGATGACAGGATTTCCGTGGAGGAAAAAGAAATTAAAAATGTTCCCAATATGTAGACGATGGAAAAATACATAATCGTTCTGGAAATTGGAATTGTTAATAAGGAAACAACAATTTGCACTTCATTTTCCTATTAATTTTAAACCAACCTGTACTTTCCTAGCCAAGAGTCAGCTACTATTGCACCAATTAAGGCGCTTAAATAATTAAATACAGAGTATCCATGGTAAATTGCGGTAGATGTGTCGTCATCAAAATTTAGTACATTTTGAAGAAAAAATGGCAAAATAACTAAACCAAAACAAGAAAGGTTTTATTTGTAAAATGACTACAAATGATAAATAAAGAGTTGCTAGAATTACCGTTAATCCCCCAAAATGAAAAGCGTTCGAATACTTGGTGAGCTAATACAAAATAAACTGCTTTCGGGTAGCCAGTTGATACTTTAGGTTCCTCCATTTTGCGAATTAGAGTGACTTTTGTAAAATTGGTGAAATTGTATAGTTAGCAATGGAAATTAAAAAGAAACTAAATGGTAGCGTCGGTTCTGGGCTAGATTTGGTTGTACTTTTTCAAATACTGTAGACAAAAATACTATAGCCAAGGTTTCTTTTGCAAGCATGCGAGCAGCGTCAGTACTAAAATGAGTGTTTATATTTCCACTATTCTATCAGTAATCAATCACAGACTGGGAAATCTATTGATTTGTCACTTAATATAATATCAGTTACTTAGAAGTACTGTTATTGTTACTACATCATGCCAATATACAACTGCCCTTAAATTTTGTGACTACTTGCGTAAAGAATGTATCTTTACTCTCATAATATTCAAATAACATCCTGAACCTGTAAACAATATTTGCATAGATTCGAGCATTGCACTGGACAATGGTTTGATATCGTTCATTCGAATAATTCAATCCAAAAGCCACTTGATATCGTATAGTGATTGAGATTGCACTTAAATATTTAGTTGTCTCAATTAAACAAATAACAAGGAAAAAGCAGACACATTTATTAGCTTTAATTACTCGAAGTAATCACTAATACGTACATCGCTTTTTTAACAAAAAGTGCGACGTCCTTTCCACAATTCCGTGGATATTATTTCGTTTCGATATTGTTCCGTGGATGTTGTTTAGTGATAACAACTTATCAACTAACAAATACATTATTGTTGTTTACGTCATTTTTCATAATTCAAGGAAATGTTTGTTGATGAAGATATAGTCCAATAATGCAACTCCCTCATATTTAAGCTGATGCGAACATCATTTTAATTTCTCTCAAGTGCAATTTTAATCTGCAACATGTTTTGACGAGCAGGATGTTGACCAATATTTCAACTCCATAATCTCTTAGTGTGTTTTGCCAAATAACAGATTACTTCCAAGGATTGTTTCTGTACTATCCCTCCTGAATGCGCAATGAAATTAACATTAATGATTCCAATTAATCAATAGAAAACAAGCAATTCACTTTAATGCAACTTGGGGAATCATTCAATAAAGCTTGTTAACTCCTGGATACGGAGTTACACAGTAAATATTTCGGAGAAAAATGTTAATACAAACGATGCCTAACAAGTCAAGAGATATCTCCTCAATACGCTATTTCGCACGTATATAAGTTGCGAATTTTAAAACACAGAAATTAGTAAGTTCTTGCATTTGTTAAGAAGTAAAGACAGTTTAATTGCTACCAAACTAAAAATGGGTACGTTAAAATAACCGATTAGCAACTTTGATCAATTTTAGAATAAAATTCATTCCAGGTCACGCAGGCTTCGAGAAAGGAACTCAATTTCCAGACTTGTTCCAATCAAAGGAATTCTCAAACTCAGAAGATATCGCAATAATTGATGTGAACGATCGAAAATTCACTTTTCAAGAGCTCCATCGCCTATCCGACGCCCTGGCTGGGGTTCTCCGAAAAAACCTGGGCAGTCATTGTACCACAAAGGATATTGTTATTGGAATTTGCATTCCACCCTCACCCGAGTTGGTTATTTCTCTATTTGCAATCATGAAACTGGGTGTGGCTTATCTTCCTTTTGATAAAACTTTTCCGAAAGCAAGGATACTTCAGATGTTAACTGTTAGACAAAGATTTGCTTTCATAATTAATGGTTGCTAATAAATTTAAACTCATTTAGGAATGCGATCCGCAAATCATTCTTACTTATGAAAATGACACGGTTTTCCAACAACTTTCTCAATCGAAAGTTTTAAAGGTTGACTTGGAGAGATTGGCACTTGAAAACCAAAGTGGAATTAAGTCAACCACACCGATAATTCAACAGGAAACCTTTATTGTGATGTACACTTCGGGTAAGTTAGTTTGGAATCAATTTAATCACACGATTGTAATCAAATTGTGGCAAGTAGGAAGTTCCGGAACGCCGAAAGGTGTACGAATCGGGAGGCAGGCGTTATTCAACAGAATACTTTGGCAGTATAAAGCATTTCCTTTTCAATCTGGGGATGTTTGTGTTTTAAAAACTTCACTAACATTTGGTGACTCTATTGCCGAGGTAATTGTTGCAGAAGGTTTTTTTATGAATTAGAGATTTCTTATTGGTTATTTAATCTCCAGATATTTGCCCCATTACTGGCTGGATGTCCGATTGTGATTCTTCCCAAATGTGTCTCCAGGAAATCCTCAGAACCTTCTTGCAAGTTTGGAACGGTTCAAAGTGACACGAATCGTCCTAGTTCCATCCTTGCTCCGAGCAATACTTGATGTGCTGGAGATTAATCAGGAAAATAAGCCCAAGCTTGTGGTAAAATTGTGGGTTTGCTCTGGAGAAACACTGACTTCCAGGTTACTTTTTGGTAAGGTTGTGTTTTTATTTGTTTCCCAGTTGATTTAGTAAGATTTTTAAATGTTTGTGTTTCAGATTTCTTCAACCATTTTCCAAGCGGTGGGAAAATTTGTAATTTTTACGGATCCACCGAAGTCATGGCGGATGTTACTTTTTCAACATTTCAAAGTTTAGAGGATGCTAAGGACAAGTGTAGCAGGAATTCTGTGCCAATTGGTAAATTGAAATTAGTTTAGTTTCTAAATTAAAATATAAAGAATTTCACAAAAATTGTAGGGCATCCGATTGATAACTCGCAAGTATTCGTTATGGATTATAAACTGGAACCAGTGAGAGATGGAGAAATCGGACAAATCTGCATTGGTGGCAAGTGCCTAGCCTTGGGATACGTTAAAGGAAACGGGGACAAGTTTATATTCCATGAAAAATGTGAGTTTACTCGATAAAAAGGATATTTAGAACATTTCTGATAGTGTATTTGTTGTGCATTTTTAGTAAATTGCACTCTCTTCCAAACTGGCGACTATGGCTACTTGAAAAATGACGGACAATTATGGTATTGTGGACGAATGGATTCCCAAGTTAAAGTAAGGGGATGTCGGGTTGATCTGAGTGAGATTCAGAGAACAATTTCAGCCCTTCCAGAAATCCGTGAGAGTGTTGTGCTTGCCCGAAATCCAGGCGCTGTATCGGCTGTGAGTTGCATAACCAATTTATTTTGTTAGATTTCTTACTCAATTATTATTTTCAGGATATCGTGGCTTTTATTAAGTTGCGAGAACAATCAACTCCAATCACTGTGATTGAATCGGCAATAAAACAGTCGCTGAGAGATTTTGAGCATCCCAAACTATTATGTTGTGGAAGATATCCCACTTCTGATCAATGGCAAGGTGGACAGACAACAGTTGCTGAGGATTTATGAAGAACAGAAAATGAATACGGGTAATATTTCATTCCATTGTCTTATGTTAAGAGTGTGTTACACATTATTTTATGTTTGAACAGACACCAGTTGGGAAGAAACCATTTCAACAATGTTTGCCAAAGAAGAAGACCACAGTACTGTGAAAGTTGTTCTTTCCATAATCTCCGAGACATTGCAGTTGTCTGTGCCCAGATTAGTTGAAAATATTCAAAATAGTTTCTTTTCCTTGGGAGGAAACTCGCTAAACTGTGTGACAACAGTGTTAAATTTAAAACGGGCCGGAATAAATGTGGACATTGGAAGTTTTCTGAGGTGTAAATCAATTCTGGAGGTTATTACACAATGTAGAACAATGGAACGGGTTTTTCAAGTTGGTGGTGAAACGGGCTTATTAGTTACATGTCCCATTGAGTATCATGATTTCGATGCAGTTGCCAGGTATGGCATAACGCTTTAGTTTTTCCCAAAGCATAACAGTCACACATTCTTAAATATTTTGTTGTAAAAAATTAGAATTGTTGGAGAAAGTTTTTCAAAAAGGAGCCTGTTGGAAATTGCGGCCAAAGTTTCAGCACAAGATACTGCAAATTATTTGAAATCCTTTTGGAACGAAGTTGTAAACAAGAAACTCTCGTAGGTTAAAAATGCTAAATTTCACCCCTCCAGGTTTAAGAAACTATTTTTTGATTGCTTAGGTTTCTCGTGCGGAACTCGGAAACAGGAGAAGTGGTCGGGTGCACGATTAATTTTGATGCGTATGACCGTCCAAACGGTACAGGTTGTCGGGGAATAGCTCACATTTTCGAGATGATTGGTAAACAATTTATAAACAAATTGAAGTAAATCCGGCGTACTGACATGATTTAATTTAGAATCCTTGGAAGTTGTTGAGCGATGCCGATATCCGGCTAAAGTTGGCTATATTTTACCGAAGTGGCTACATGGCAACGGATTCATCTTTGTCGGGGGAGGAAAATGTGGAATTAATTTACTACATGGAAAAACAAGTTTTAAAAATTGCAAAAGAAAACAATTTCTCTGTCTCGCTAACCACAAATTCTAGCCCTTTAACTTTTGTAAGTCGTAATTAACTTAAATGCGGGCGAAGATAAGTGGCAATGATTTACATTTTTTAAACTTTTTTGATAGCAAATAGCGACAGAATTACTGCACTACAAAGTTCTTTCCACATTGGATCCAAGGGAGTTCCAGGCAAAAGACGGGACTCGACCTTTCGCTTTGAATGTCGGATAGAGTTTTATTGGCGTGCTGTGCTAAAGAGATATTTTAAACGCATAGTAATGATATCAGCCCAGAAACTTATTTTGGACTTTATTTTAATTACGTTTATAATAAGTAAATGAAATGACATAACTAATAAAAACAATTAAAAAGTAAATTTAAAGATGTGCCAAAATTGTTTTACGCCATTTTCTTAAACATTTGAACATGATAAAATTGAAAAAAACGAGACTGCACATTTCTTTCGGAAAATATTTCGTTAATGTTAAAAAGCGTAGAGAACGGAATTTCAAACTTGCAATTCAATAACTTGGAATGTTTAAGGTCCCATTTTAACGTGAGTCTCATTATGTGACGCAATATGATATTGTTTGCAACAAGTCATTGTGTCAAAACCGCATTGTTTTCGGAAAACTTTTTGCAATTGAACTGACGCTTTTTTTCACGTTATATAACTACTTCACAAAATTTATTATTAGTTTGGATTCAATGTGCAAACTAAGATGCTGGAAATAGTTGTCTCAAAATGGAATGCATTCATGCAATGATTCGTCGAATCTCTTAAACTTTGAAAAATTTTGTTTCCATTGATTGCTAGTAAACAAACAATAGCTGATTGGAGAAGGCCATATTTTAATGGAAGATGTGACACTGTTTGCAGGAAAATATTGTTTGCTAATCGGTTCCAGGTGGGTTTGGCGAAATGATTTTTGGCGTGAGGACTAACTCGTTTCAACAAATACATTTCTTACACGAATTCGAATTGCATCTGATTTTATTACTCCAAGACATAGAAGGAGACATCAAACTTGAATTTATAACCAAAAAGTAACTGATAGATGCCAATGCCAATCTTGTACAGAAATTTAAATCGAAATGTTGATATTAGGATTTGAATTATTCAGCGTTTTTTAGTTCCATTTACAGAAAGTATTCTGTTATTATAGGGTAATGAATGGATGGCAACAATATGCCTTCTCGCCTGAGGTGCAACAATCGCCATTACCACACTTGTCAGTCCGCTTTCGTTCCCATCCTGTTTTGCAGCGTTCGCCGCACCCCACCCAGTGACATTCTCCACCTATTGGTGTAACCTCATAAGCTCCCAGAACCAGGATGAGGCAAACGAGAAGTGTCTTGGTGTAAGTAACCATTTTTCTAGAAGAAATTGGGTTTAGTGCAATTCAGCAATTTAGTCAGTTAAAGATTACAATGGTTTAATTTAGAAATATTAATTTACAGCTCAGAAATTTCCAAGTGTGGAGGAGTCGAAACGATAAGGAAGTCAAAGAAGTAATGAGCGGAATTTCAGACTTGCACAGTGTGGCTTGGGTTGCTGAGGGTCACAGTTTTATGGGAGGATGTGACGCAGTATGACATTGTTTGCAGTTGAATAAGTACTTTTATTTATGTAATGAAATCTGGATTGTTTCTTACGGTTTTGTAATTTGCAATAAAATTGTAAAGTTGTAATTTTATCGGTTTTTGCTTTTCAAGTTGTTACACAAATTCTATAAAACATTATGTTGTTGTTAGGCATAATTGAGGTTTGGATTAAAAGATGTCCGTTACTTAAAATATCCAAGTGATGCGAAAACGCGTAATGTGATACATTCTGTCAATGTACGTCTGTGATTGAGATCCAAGTTGGATCATCCAACAAAGTCAAGACTAGTTTATGCATATCGATTACAGTAAATTATGTCATCATTGCATTGTTTAAACAGCTTAACAAATGTTGCAATATTAATTTTTATTTTATAGTATATGGGGGTCAACGTAATGTAAGGCAGAACCAGTCCAGAAAAACTTTGCTAATAAATTGAATCTTACATCGGAGGAATGTACTACGGAGCAAGGATTGATACTAAATTAATTTAATGCATAGCAAAAATATTGTGATGTCATTCGTTATGCGCAATCCAGCGTGGATTATGCAATATGATATGCCATACTTTAAATAAAAACAAATATAAAAATTTTAGAAATTATGCTCCAGTGACTTCCTTAATCCAACCACGGTAGTATGGGACGCTAGTGTAGATACTGGGATATGCAGGATTACCGCAGCCAAATCCCTAGTTTTCCATGTAACGTGTACAAAAATTTACATTGAACATAATTAGCTAGTTTAACTTACCCAAGACGACACACCAACAAAAGTATGTGATTGATGTATCGGACCTATTTTGAATAATTTAAATCATTCTTTATAGACGTCATCATAGATTTTTTTTAATTTCAGACAACCCACCCCCAGAACCTCCTTGGCATCCGGCACTATTATACCCAGCGCACATATTCCCATCCCCAATCCCGTCCCCGACCACTTGCTGACAAGTTTGAAACGGTACAAAAGGGACCGTAGCCTTCATAAGGACGCCACCCGAAGTTCCCCACCATCCGGTTGCAACCAGGTTCCCAAAAAATATGAAATCAGAACTCGGTAGATTTGCGGGTCTCACGTAATCATCCATTATCAAAGGAGAGGAAGTTCGGAGGAGGGCGACGTTGTGGAAGAAAGTAGTGCTAGAAATTTAGAGATATTGATAAAATTTCAAGAAAGCAAAGTTCTCTAATATTTTACTCATCATAGTTTGGATGCCGAATTATCTGAATGACACCAACTCTTTGTTCAGATCCTTCAGGAAAATTTATATGGTGGTCGCCAGCAACGATGGTGTACATGGAGGCAGGGTACTCGGAACAATGTGCCTTAGGAAAATGAAACAATAAGTCGTTTTATTTCTGGGAACCGTAAATATTAAATTCTAACGGGAATACCGCAGTAAGAATCCAATTCTCATTGATGATGCTACATACAAATGTAGGATGAGCCAATAAGAATGGCGACGATGTGAGGAAACTCTCCTCGAATTGCGGGACCTGGCGGAGGCAGACCTGGATAAGGCAGACCTGGCCCCGGAACGGGCATTAATCCGGCTGGGGTTGAGTTAACTAAGTAGAAATCAAATTTAAAAAAGTACATCTATCGAAAAAATATTGTTAAAAAACTAGTCTACCTAGTGATGCTAGTACAAGTTGTACCAAACACAAAATTTTTGGGATCGTCATGATTTATTGTGGGTTGTGTGCAACTGACAATGAGTGAAGCTTGGGTTGTCATTTATTTNGATGCTAGTACAAGTTGTACCAAACACAAAATTTTTGGGATCGTCATGATTTATTGTGGGTTGTGTGCAACTGACAATGAGTGAAGCTTGGGTTGTCATTTATTTTATATGGAGAAATTGTCGTAATTCGCAGCAAACGACGGTAATTCCCAGGCTTATCGGTAATCAGTACGGATTCTTTTCACAGAATAATTTTCCCATTTTATTACATTTAATGGAGCGCAATAAAAATTCCGTGGATATGTTGTGAAAATGATCATTGTCATAAAATAAAGTGTTCGAATAACTGGTGAAGAATGGCGTAAAAAGTTGTTTAATTGGAGAACAAGTGTTTGGTTTTTAAAAAGAGGTGAATTCATAATTCCAAGTATTTGGAAATTAACACCGCACACTTTATGAGGAGCCATAAATCCTGGACGTCAAAGTGTAAACTGGAATTACGGCATCATTGATAAGTTCAATTCATACATTCCATAACAATTTCGTTTATTTTCTATAAAATAATTACTACGGCACACTGTAAAGACATTGTATGCAATGAGCAAAGTGCCAACCAACAAAAATATTAAGAAATGTAAGTAAACTAATTTCTAATTGTGATTTTATTCTAGGAAATAACATTCTGATTTGATCCGAATCCAAGGAGCCTTGTCTTATCGTGGTTTTGTTCTGATTAATGTTCAAATATTTGTTCAATGTGTAAAATAAAAATTAGAGGTAGTCACGGTTAGCGATTAAGATCGATTCTGGATTTAAATCACATTCGATTTAAATCGCTTTTTTGTTCCCTATGAAAAAATCGTAAAAAAAATCGTCTAAAAGGACGATTTTTTCGATTTTTTTTTCGATTTATTTTTTATATGATGCAAAAAAATTTGTATTTATGACAGTTTAGGTAAAAACTTGAAAAAATCGTTCGAAAAAATCAGGTACTCAAAGTATCCGATTATAATCCAAATGGATTTAAATCCTCAAATGATTTTAATCACTAACCGTGACTACCCCTAGTGTAGTAAAAACTTGATTATGCTGGTAACCAACTAACGGAAACCTTTGACTTGATAAAAAAAGCTACCACCAACGGGATAAGAGTTATTGAAACAAATTAAAACTATGAGACTTGGCTTGACATATTTTACAGATATGTGTTGTGTTGTAGTCCGGATTAGTTTTATCTGTAGTTATCCGTTGGCATGATTTTATGCAATCGAGGAACTTCATAAAAATGGGGAGTTTCCAGAAATGTATTTTGTTTTATCAATCCTAGTTTCACTACTAAGGTACTTTTGACATATTGTAGATCATATGTATGAGTCAGTCTCATCAATCTTTGTACAAAAAATATATAAAATACAGGTAATTTAGATTGTCCTAATCTGAATCTTTTTCATCGTCCTCCTCCTCCGTGTCGGAACAGTATAAAAATGTTACATTATTCAGACATGGTTCATTAATATGTTCCCTCAAACTGGACTCCTTTGCGAATGCTTTACTGCACTGAGGACACTTGTAAGGTTCCGGGCTGTCCTTGTTGTAAGTTCGAGATTGTTCCTGCCTTTTTGCCCGAAGCCTCGCCTTGGCGTCTTCGTCATCTCCACAAATTAGGATTAAATGTTCCTTTAATCGCTGTTGACGGCGAAAGTTCTTCCCACATTTAGAACAGGAATGTGGCTTTACGTCTTTGTGTTCTAAGAGGTGTGCTTTCAGGATCAAATTCCCTGTGAATGAACGACTGCAGTGGGAGCAGGGAAAGGTTTCGTGGAGGCGGAGATGATGAGCGATTCTGAGAAGGTGGGTTGGAAATAGTTCACCACAAGGGAAACATCGGCATTTGGATGATTCAGTCTGGAAAAGAAACCGATACAGGATTAGATCAAGAAACTGAAGATATTTTAAGTGAAGGTCAAATCTTTAATTACCAGTTTGTCAGATTTGCACTGCTCCAAATGAGCAATCCATTCCTGTTCATTTTTCATCTTGTCAGGACATCCATAAGGGCAGCAACTCTTGTCTGGGTAATGCTTCAACTCAATATGTTGCCGGATATCATTTCTAATCCCGGTTCTAGGGCAAATCCCACAGCAAGCTCGTTGTGATTTGACTTTCTTCCTAGCAAGCTGAACAGCGGCAAGTAATGCACGAGACTCAGGACCGCCGTCGCCATGAGTCGTTTTCTTGTGTAGGCCGAGCATGTATGGGTTACTAAAATCCTTGGGACATGATGCAATTGGTAACGAACTCCTTCGTGGATCGTTCTCACATGCCTGGCAAGTCCGGTGGGGTTCTTGTAACGTTTTCCACATTCCTTACAGGCTAATGGCTTATCGGCAGGTGGGATTGGGATGTAGCTGAAAAAATAACAAAGAAAGGTCAAGGTTATCGATCATCCATCGATATCGACAAATAAAATATGGGAATGATTTTGCTTACGGATTTTTAATTCTATTTTCAGAATGCAGTTTTCGGATGTGATCCTTTAAGTTCCTTAACGTCACAAAAACCTTTCCACATTGGTCGCAAATGGCTGAAGTTTTAGCATGACAAAGCTTGTGTTTTCGGAGAATTTCATACGATGCATAGCTCCTAGGACAAGCGTCGCATTTGAACGTTCTGTAACAAAGAGCAACAGTTAAAAATGATAATTATTTTTAAATATTAATTTATCGTTTTACTTTTTGCTCTCCAGCTCCGTAACCGCGACTTCTCCAACTTTAGCTGCGTGGGCGTCCGTGAGCAAATGAGTTTCAAGAGCTCTAACATTGTAAAAAACTTTGTTGCATGGCTCACAAAATCTTTTTCCTTTAGATTCTTCACTATGCTGTTTTTTAATGTGATTAGCCAGGTTCCCAACGGCACTAAAGACCCGGGTACACTCCTCGCAAGCAAAAAATAGTCCCCCTCCATCATCGTCATTGACTCTAGGAAATAATAAATAAAATAAAAATTAACCAATCTCCATTATTCATTAAACTGCTACCTCACCTTCGACTTTTTTGACCCAACTCGTGCAGTGAGGATGGCAAATGCTTGTTGTAGGCGTCAGCAGAATCGAATTTTATAGAACAAACTTCACACGGAAACCTTGTCCGTTTCTTGGTTCCAGACTTATCCTTAGTTTCCTTGTCACTCTCTCCATCACTGTAGTCGGACTCTTTTCCCGAATCCATGACCACGTCGTTGCTATCCTCGCTCTCCTCGTCATCTTCTAGGGCATTACTAATTTTTAATGGAGGTCGTGTTGCTCTCCTCAGAGTTCGAGTCCGTCTTTTTGTCACATTATCACCCATCCCTTTAGCCTCTGGTTCTTGTGGAACAGCGTCTCCTTCAATGGCGTGCTTATTTTTAATGTGATTAGCCAGTTTCCACACAGCATCACAAGCCCGACCGCACTCATCACAAGCAAAAGATGGGCCACTTCCAACGGGATTGTCTCTAAATCAAAACAAATAAATTTGAAATGAGATCGTGACTAAATGACTCAAATCCTTCTATAATTAACTTTCTCTTAGACTTACCTCCGACACTTTTTACCCAAGGCATGAAGTGAAGACGATAAATGTTCCTTGTAAATTGGGATGGACTTGAAATACTTTATAGCACACACCTCACAACTTGCTCTCTCTCCTTTCTTAAATCTCCTCGGCTTATCTTGCTCCTCTGTTTTGTCATCGTCAGACCCCTCGGAATTCATTGGTACATCGTTGTCGCTCCCCAGGTCCAAATTTGATCCGACGTCGACGTCGCCATCGCCATAGTCTGGAGCTGGTGCTGGACTCATGTAGCTATAATTATCGTCAAGATCCAATTTTAGTTCTACCTCCAC
>JAAXNX010002219.1:0-14238 GCA_036491905.1 Folsomia manolachei
GTTAGAAGTTGGATAAGTTGAATGGGGTGCGGGGGTAGTATACACTGGCTCGGGCTATCTGAGGCTGCACTGGAGGTTTTTTAAATCCGGTTTTATAAAAATGAAGAATGCCAGCTTGTAAAGTAACTTGTTTCAGTTTTAACACCCATCTCGTCATGCATGGAAGATGAGCCATTTTCTTGTTGCGTCACAAAGTAATAAGCTAAATGGTTTGGAGTATAGTAACCGTGTTAAAAATGTGATGGTCAGCATCTTAGACGTTAGTTTGAGTTAATGTTTAATAATTTTAAAGTATTTCATTCAAAGTTTTATTCTCCAGTAACTGAGTTTCATGCGTTTTTTTCTAGATTTCCGTTGCAGATCTGCGGAAACAGGGTTCACGCTTCCTTGCGTATGTTTGTCTGTTGAAAAGCTTAAAAGACATGGGATGTACGAAATTATGCTTATTTTAGTAAGATGGAATCTTTACATATTTCTTATACTGTTGGAAAAAAGTGTGGGGCTTGAAATAGACAGAAACTGGACTCATGGGAAATATGAGACCCAGCGAAAAGTTCCAGTCACACCCTCACTTCAAACAAGCGTTGGTTGAAGTAATTATAAGGTAATTACTGTCGAATTAGGGTACATGATGTTTCGAATCGTTCAATTACAATTAGAGATACTCGCATCAGCATCAAATCACCATTTTCCGAGTGAATTAAATCCCAAACCAAGCTCAGGCTGGATAATGTAATCTCAAATTATGGTGGAAGGGCGTGGTTCAGCGATAAATTCAGGTGAATGGTCGGGAAATTGGGCAAAATATGTGATGGGATTTTATGGGATTGAATAGTGAAAAAATCCCATTTATTTTCTTTCACCGGTTGATATCTCACCTCGTGCAATGTAATCATCAAGATTAGCAAGACGGGATGTTGAATCGCGGGAAAATGCCAAATATATCTAGCAAATGTAGACAAAGTGAAAGTAGCCCCACCCAGGAATACATCACAATATTTAGGGTTAGGCGACAAATATTTCAGATTTTTTTATTATGGCGTATGGAGTGGACAGTTAATATTTTTTGGTATGTACTGCAAAAAATATGAAACAAACTTTCTCCTGTTGAGTAACGAGCAACAAAACTGTTCCATTGCATGCACTTATTACATACAACCCAGGACATTTCCGTACATGCCAACAATCGATCTTATGCAGTTCAATGGTCACTTTCTCTTGGTAAATTAGAAAATAAAAGAAAACTCGGCAAATAAATATACGCATGTAATGTTCTCCAAGTTGAAGGTGACCAAGGAACAACCAACTCTTTAAGGTTCTGAAGTCATTAGAATTCAGCATTCGCCTGAGATTAGGGAATTGCAATGGAAAGGTGTTACCGTTTCTGGTCTGAATTACAAAATCGATACTCTGGCCTTTGTTAGGAAACCATTTAGGTCAAAGCACTCAAGGAATTTAACCATTGTTGAGTTCTGACTCATTTTGCAACATAATTTACATGGAGCAGATGAGCTCATAATAAATTTGGATATTCGTTGGAATAGTAAAAATCAATTTTGGTTATTTGTTTTCGAAATGATGCCTATATTTGAACCAGACCACCTCTGGTGAAAAGCAAACATTTTCATTAGCTTGCTCATCCATTTAATTCCTAATACAATTTCTCCTTGCATGGCGACGTCTCATAAAGAAAGTAATGAAAAAAAGATTCGGGGGTCCGACATTGATTTCGGGGATCTTATCGTGGTATGGGTGCAATGGACTGGTTCGGGACAAAGAGAAAGCAAGTAAATGAATACTTAATGCTGGCAAGTTTGTGGCCACAAACTTGCCAAATACAAATCATTCAAAAAGCCACAACTATTTTAAACCATTTAACAGATGCTGATTATTGTCTTGTCAAAAAAATGCCGAGTTTGACATGACACAAGCCATGATGCCTACTTGACATTGTTTAAGTTTACTAATGGATTTTCCTCCTAATACCTCTTTACCAAGATATTCCTAATTTACTCTAAGTTATTCTAGATTCCTGCTGCGGTTTGAAAATGACTCCACATGGCGTGTCACCCTTATCGGTGTGATTTATAGGAATGAAACGAGTTCAACTCGTCGAGTTGGTCTTGTCTTCAGGTTCAGAATTGGTCATGGTCTGGTCATGTGCACTCTTGACTTGGATTTGACACCGACAACTCGGGTTTGCAGATATTGGAAGGAAAAGAAATGACGCGTGTCCGTAGAGTCTGGTTTCTGTTTCCAGAGATTGGATTTGAAATGGATGTGGATTATTGGGAGACCAACATTTAGTCGGGTTTGGTCCTGCTTTGATTTAGGTCGAGTGAGACAGTTGCATAAAACAATAACTGGAGTTTGACCAGTGCATAAGATTGACCAGATTCGTTAAGTTGTCCTTGTAGCAAGTTAATTTTAGTGGCACTAATTGGTCTTCAATTTATTTCTTCGCCAAACGGAATCATGTTGTGTAAAGTGGACACACAGACGGATGGGACATTTAAGCTGAAATTTGTGACCATTGTAATTTGAGAATGCTATAAAAAACTTGCCAAAAATGGCAAATATTTTAACCAACATTTTTGCAGATGGTCGGGATTTTGGACGTAATTCTAGGATCTTGTGGCTCCTGCGGGGATAAGAACGATGTATACTTTCTCGTCACGGTGTTGGTAATTTTTACCTTTTCCTTCCTCCACTTGACGTGTTCATTGTTGGACGTTTTCAAGGCGAATTTTACGTCGAGGGGAATGGTATGTATTTTTTAAAGTGGTATGAAAATGTGGTTCGACGAATTTCTTGGTTTGCCAGGATTTTCTTTTCCACGTGGTTGGCGGAATACTGATAATGATTGCATCCATCGTCATCCTATCCGCGACTGACGCCACGAGTTGCAGAGTTATGGAGAAAACTGCGGCAGCGGTGGGTAAAACAAGGGAATTGTGACGGAATGTCGTCACGAAATTATTTGACATTTTTGAAAAATGACGTTTCATGACTTGCAGACAATTGGAATATTTAACGCCTTCATTTACCTGTATATTTGTTGGCTGATTCTGCAACTACTACGACGAAGAGATAAAGCGGCGGCGTTTCCGCTGTATTTCTTCTGCGGTATCAGTAAAGCTCCTCTCCTGTCTGGAGGTGGGGATGAAGATGGCGAAATACATTTTCAGAGGAAGCTCTCCATGTCATCCACAATTCCGACGAGGCTTCCAAAAAGTCGAGTTGGGACGCAGGAGTCGATGCTGGTAAAAAGTGGGGGTGGTGAGTCGCCGACTCCGGTGGAAACTTAAAAATGGGAGTTGATCAGATTCGTAATGAGATTCACTGACATTTTTGCTAGTAGTTGTGGAATTAGATTGTATTTGGTATTTGAATTTTAGACACAAATTTTTGGATGGTATAGAATAATTGCTTTTCTATTGCATTGATTAACTAGAGACTTATTATAGTTGAGTGCCATAAAGGATTTCAGAGTATTGAAAGGTTTATCTGACTACGTTTAAGTTAACATTTAGGCATCACTAAAGACTTGGAGGCTATGAATGATTATCTTATCTTACATGATAACTTTGGCATCACTACATATTTATGACTGTCTTCTGATTATGTTGTATTGTTATTAAAATACAATTTTTAAAGCTTCGCTAAATTAGTGTCTACGAACGCTGTCGTTTTATTTTGTGGAAGTATTTTTCTTCGTATTTTGGCTGGTAATTTAATTTTGTCTTTAATGGAGATGGATTTGAAAATTACTTTCCATTCTTGAGAATAAAGTTGATAATCCCTTGCGTAGAACTGTCATGATTTCCTGTAGCAGCACCGGCCAACTCTGGTTCTATCGCTTTCGCCAATTCCTTGCCAAGTTCGACTCTGTAACCAGACACGCATACAAAATTATATCAATTATTCCATATTTATTGAAGGTTAGTTAGGAAACTTACCCCCACTGATCATACGAGTTAACATCCCAAATAGCACCTTGAACGAAAATCTTATGTTCATACATGGCAATTAGTAGCCCAAGAGTAAATGGGGTAAGCTTCCGGGTCATGATAACATTTGTGGGACGGTTCCCCGGAAAGAATTTATGCGGGCGAAGATCTTCTGGGATGGATGACGAGGGTTGGGTTCGTCCAACCATTAAGGCTTCTGGCTGTGCGATTAGATTCGCTAAAAGAATTGAGTGATGAGTGATACCCGGGATGTCTTCCTTCTTTTGGACGAAACCAATAAAATCTGGGAATGAAAACAAAATAAAATATTTATGCAAGTTACGAATACTAACGAATCTACACCTACCAGAAGGAACGATGCGTGTCCCTTGATGCAACAATTGATAAAAGGCATGTTGACCATTGGTCCCAGCTTGACCCCAGAGCACCGGCCCAGTATTGTAGGACGTTATCCGTTTCCCCGATAGTGTAGTAGACTTCCCATTCGACTCCATATCCGCTTGTTGCAAATATGCCGGAAGTTTAGAGAGAAATTGATCATAAGGAAGCACTGCATGACTCTCCCACCCAATTACGGAGTTGTACCACACCCCCAACATGGCCAGTAGGACAGGAACCTGGTAGATAAATAAGTATTATAATGCAAATTATTGCAAATTATGCTTGCAAGATTGGTAATGCTACAACAATTACATTTTTATCTAGTGGAGCACTCTTAAAATGCTGATCCATGAATCGAGCACCATCCAGCATTTTTCGAAAGTTATCAAATCCACTTTGAAGCGCAATCGACAGTCCGATAGCCGACCAAAGGGAGTACCTCCCACCCACGTAGTCCCAAAACTCGAACGACGTTTTAATCCCGAATTCCTGAACTTTTGGAAGATTTGTTGAAAGAGCGACAAAATGTTTGGCAATTGCTGACTCGTCCTTGACCTAAAAACAAGTACAGTGACAATTTTCAAGTTTGACCAAAGGAGGACTACATGATTTTCAATCATGATGATGCCTACCTTCTCCAAAAACCATTTCCTCGCAGATTGAGCATTCGCAATGGTTTCCTGTGTCGTAAAAGTTTTCGACGCAATGATAAACAGGGTCGTCTCTGGATCCACGGTTTTCAGCACGTCTGTCAAATGGGACTCGTCCACATTAGAGACGAAATGAGCCTTAGGACCGATTTGGTACTGGGTCAAAGCTTCACTAACCATGCAAGGTCCCTAAAAGACGGAAACATTCAAATTGGAAATTGGGAACCTCGACAAATCCAATTCTAGTAATTTTACCAAGTCCGACCCACCAATCCCAATATTGACCACGTCCACAAGTTTCTTTCCCGTGTAGCCCACCCAAGTCCCGGAGATTACGTCTCCGACAAACGTATCCATTTGGGCCAACACCTTGGTCACGTCTTGAATTACATTTTTCCCCTCCAGAGTAATCGGTGGGTCATCTCCCCTACATCTTAAAGCGACATGAAGCACCGCCCGATTTTCGGTGGTGTTAATTTTCCCTGCGGAAAACATGGCGTCCCTCCTCTCCTCCAGGTGTCGAGATTTTGCGAGGTCCATCAGGAGACTGGATACTTCGGAGGTTATCAGGTTTTTGGAGTAATCCAGCAAAAATGGACCACCCCCATCGGGACAGGGGAGGTCGAGTTGCAGGCTGGAAAGAAAATTGGATAATTTTGACTGTATTAAGGACCAATAATTGGTCACCAATTAGAACAAAATTAAGCTTACCTGAACTTCTTAAACCGTTCCGGATCTGTCTGGAATAATTCTCGCATATCCAACTTGGCATTTTGGTAATAAGTTACCAATTTAGTCCAAACCGGGTCCTCGTTAAGGAGGGGGAGTGCCATTTTTGGGTGTTTCTTTGGGCAAGTAAATAATTACTTAGTTTTTCTTGTAGGAAGTTATTTCGTGATCCTTGGAAGTTGGAGAGAATGATTAAACTGGGACAATTTGTCCGACAAAGAACCTTGAGCTTGACTTTGAGCATGTAACGTGGTGGTTAGTCTAATAAGAGTCTTATTATAAGACCGGCTTCAGTTGGATTCGGATGGACTCGAGTCATGATAAAGGAATCATGAAATACTTTGCATTTTTTTAGGATTTCTTGGATTAAAATGATTGATACTGATGAAGAACACAGGATGACATGTTGCAAAATTAACGAATGCATTAAAATTATTCTTGATGACATTAAAAAAATGGGAGGGTAACATATCTCGTTAATTTTTTTCGGGAACATGTATTTTTAAAAAACAACCATCAATAACGGCATAAATGGTTAGATTATAGTATGAAACTTGTAAAAAATTGGAACTGATGTACTTCAAATATAAGTCTTTTAGTCTTGACCTCTGAACTCCTTACTCAGTCCAGCGGTGGGTGCAGTGCTGATTTGTGCAAACATAGTACAACCGCATCTCGTCCTGGAATAATGAATTCAAAAGGAATATTCTCACACTTATAAAATAAACCCAATAATTTTAACCCTAACAAAATTACATACTTCAGCACGCCGGGTCTGTGCCTGGAAAAATACGGCCTCCTTATTTTGACACTTTGGACAAGGATGATCTTCCGTCCGGGGGAGGGTGGGGTCTGAAATGACATCACTCACTATGTGTGTTAGTTCACTGTAAGTTTCAAACAGACAGAATTTATTATTATCAATTTTTTAAAAGCGTATTGAATTGAACCAGCAAAAGAAAAACATTGAATCAAAAACGACTTAAAGCGTCAACTTACTCGATTTCATGCGTAATTTTGTTCACGTAGATGCAATTGTTGTCTGCTAGCTGCTTGTAGTCACAATTTCGACACTGTTGGTAGATTAATTATAAATTAAACAATTATATTACAAAGCTAAATATAGAAACACAAATTATCCTCTCTCACCGCATAAAGTAGNAGATTAATTATAAATTAAACAATTATATTACAAAGCTAAATATAGAAACACAAATTATCCTCTCTCACCGCATAAAGTAGTTGTCGGTTCTCCTTGTCTTCTCGGGGATACAGCATGTTATTACTAATTGAAATAATAAATTATTAGTAAGACCTCAAAAAATAGTAAACTATTATTGAATTAACTTTGAAAAGGAGTTACTCCAAAGAAAGACTTACCATTCCGGACAAAATTTGATTCCCACAAAGCTCGGTCCCTGGCCGGACTGTTGACCATCAATGCTCATCCTTTGTGCCATTTGGTTGGCAGAATTTCAAAACACTCAATAATTTCCAAGTTAAATAAAAAATAACTTTAAATTTGTGTCGACTTTGTTTAAATCAAGAGTGTTTTGTTTGTCTAGTTGCTTTGCCCCGGGACACTCTGCCCGCCCAGTTACATTCAAATAACACACACACTAACTTTTTTTTGCTGTAAATTGTAAAATCACACAAACACAAAAATAATAACTTAGTGAGGCGTGGGTAACCAAGAATTAATTGCATATTTATGGTATTTAACGATAAACCAAACATTTACTTATATTTACAACAGTAAAGAAAATGTATACTGCCCATATCAATTATTTATTGCTTTTGGAGTGCATAACAATTGTTTATTATTTTGTATAAGTTAACTATAAACAATAGTTTTATTATATAATAGTCTTTTTATTGCAGGCATTTTCTGTTGTAGTGGCCTACACGGACTAGAATATAATAGATAATAATATGGCTTTTGTTAAGTAATGTTACACAGTGATAGCTGTACTGGATACAAAATCCAGTCGAGCTGCTTGGTGAGTATAAATAATTCTAGACAATGCTCAGAATTTGCTGGGATTTTCCTCACTAAGAAAACTACAGGCAGTGTCTTTAAAATTGGTGTACTTTACTTAAATTATGAGTGAAAAAGGAAGTCGTATAATTGTTTGGCGGAACTTGACACGACGGGAAAAGGTTGGGTTCATTTTCTTAGTTATATCATTTATAGTTTTGTGTTGTGACATAATATTTGTGCTGAGAAGCCAGTACACGAGAAAATTAGCTATTACAAGTAAGTCTGTTACAAAAAACTTATTATTATTCATCCAATGTTTGTATGTCCACTGTTCTTAAACCAAGGAATAAAGCTGTTCACGCAGGCACCATTGATATTACCCTTGCGTTTTCCTATTCTGGTAGAGCATCGGTTTAATGACAGTTGTTAATCATGTCTTCTTGGTTTAAGAGCAGTGGACCCTCGACCAACCAACCTAAAAGCCAACAATTTTGACGAACACAATTTTGCCCCTAGCCTTAACACGTATTTAATTGTCAAATGTTAATTTAACTTTAAATTTAACCTGGTGAGAGTGAGAACACAACCCTCATTCATAAGTTTGGCTTCTTTTGTTCTTTTACTTCTTTTTTCTTTCATTGTTGCGTCTTGTGTTCCTTTAACTAAGGTTCTTTGTTTGCTCTTGCTCAGTCTCCCCACTAAACTTTTTTATTAATATTCTTTTTAAATATGGACGCTTCTCCCAACAATTTGTTTTTTGTTGGAGAAATAATAGTGCCAATTAGCCTTACCTTTCTGACGGTTGTCGTTTTTGGAGCATACGTGTTTTGTTTCCAAAATGCTAGGGAATTTGGAAAATTCAGAGAGTTTCTCATAGCCCTTGCGGTTATGTGCCTGTCATTTGCCGTAATAAGTTGGGTCCCATATATTTTTGGGGACTCCATCGGAGGTTATTTATTTATTTTTATATCCCCTCAAACCGAAAACAATCATTTCTCTTGACATTTCTATTTAATCAAATTATTTATTTATTATTTTATTTATTTATAAATTATTTTATTTGAGATCAGCTTTGTACTAATCGTGTAATACTTGTATTGCAGGGACGCTGCGGTATATGACCAGCGTGTTGGAGGAGTTGAGGGACGACATTAAAATCATCAAGGAGGACATTAACGTAATGAAGAATGACATTAACGTAATGAAGAGTCATTGTCAGACATCCCCCATTGTAAAGACGACCACCGAAATGGCTTTGTACACCAACGGCCAGGAGTGCCTTCACAACTCTTTTCTGACCTTTACTCTAGTTATTGTGCAAGTTTTGTATATTATCTTTCAAACTGCTGTTTGCTGAACAAAGTGAAGTTCACTGTATTATTTGATTATTTGTCTAGGTTTAATTATTTTATAATTTAATTGTATCATTTTGTAATGTTTGCCCTTTTCGAACATTGTTAAAGGGCTTTGTCGCAGTCCTTATCTAAACTTTTACAGCTATTCGGGTAAGTTATTTATTTTAGTAATACAGATTTTTTTAATGTTGTTTGTTGACCTATTTATGTTTCTTTAATATCAAGCAAACCACAATTTTTACCAATGTCATTTCTGGAGAGATTCCCAGCTAATCCCTCCCCAGAGGAAATGATTACGCAGTTGCAGCGCTTCTTGGGTCGAAATTGCTCCCTCGGGCAGCCGTCGCAGGCGAAGACTTCCTCCACGGCGTCGTCGAAAGGGATCAAGGGAAAGATAAAGATGGCTGTGGCGGCTCCTGCTCCGGAGGAACTGAGCATGCAGGACCTAACCCACCTGGGGCTGTGGCTTATCAGACATCTCCCAGTGTCAAGGGACTCTGTATTCGAATTCATTTCCAGCACTTACGACCAGTTTGTGAAGGAATACATTCTTCAACAGCAGGTAAAAGTGGTAAATGATAAATGGGAAACATGAAATTAGTTTAATTAATGTGTGACATTTCAGGGAAACGTATCATCCTGTACTCAAGAAGATCTAAAACTGCTCGACGACATTCACGAAGCCTTCATCAGTTTTTTGGAGAACTCGGGAGAAATATGGTCTCCAATCCTGTCAACTTGGACGCTCCACCTGCTCGGACAGTTGTCGAAGGATTACACTAATCAAATTGCTTTCACTCATGGGGCTCAGTTACAAAATGTGAATGACACGATTCGATTCTGGATGGGATCCAGAGCCATTCAAAGTTTGATGGACTTGACGGCGAGATGTCTAACCTGTCGGGACCATGCTAATGCGGAGACCTTTATTTCGGCGTTGATTGGTATGATTGTCAAATTAAGAAGGGTTATTAATGAGTTGCAATTAGTTATATGTGCGATTTGAATTGTTTATAGATACAAGTACGACTCATAGCCCTAGATTTGATTGGGTAGTGGCTCATGTTGGAAACAGTTATCCTCAAACAATTGTGACACAAGTGCTACATCTGGGATTTACACACTTTTCACTAAATTCCCCAATGGCCTCTGTTAAGCTCAACTCAGTCCGAGCAATTCTAGAACATTTGGCTGGTGCACATGCCAAAGAAGTTCAGCAAGCTTTCGACCAAACGATTCAAGTGAGTATTAGCAAATTATTTTAATTATTCTTATTACGAGGCGTAATTTAACTAGTGGTTAATGTCTGAGTTTCATTTTATAGCAAGGACTGACGGACAGCAACTTAAAAATGGCTATTCTTTACGTTATGACGATGTGTTCTAACTCCATGCCCCTTCTGGATGTGTTAATGGACACTGTTTTGCCACGAAGTAGGTTTCTTTGTTGACTAACATTCCTCACGATGGAATCAGTGTAGAGCCTTACTCTAATTCTTTGCTTTGTTCTGCTTTTAGTAAATGAAGAAACGTTACTAAAATTGGGAACAATTGTGCCAAAATGGATTAAAGTTCATTTCGGGGGTCGTGATGTGGCGGCTGTGGCTTTAGTGACGCATTTAATTATGAAAAGTTCCCGAGGTCCAAAGGCTTTGGAAATCCTAATGAGCGGATGCAAACAGTGGTCTAACCCAATCGGGATGTATGCGAGGACGTTATTAGGTAAAAATAAGAGATTATTTGAACGTTTTAGTTTTTACGATTTGATGAAGAATTTCATTTTTTGTTTCCACCATCTTCAGACCACTTTATTGCCGAAGCCTCCAGCATGTTTTATGGATCAGACTCTCCTAGAAAAGGACTTGCTACGAATTTCCCTGCCTTTCCAGCAATGAAGGACAATGCAGCTGTAATTATCAATTTTTTAACAGACAACGACGAGCAGATCTCTCGATCTGCGAAGCAATTCATAAAAATCCTCTCAATGTACGATGGAGCCGCTGTTGGAGTAAAGGCAACCTGTCACTATTTCAAGAATTCGAAGGAAGATGTTCACCTATGGCACATGGTGGATCTGATTGCCATGTTGGAAATGAAATATCCAGACATTCTCAGTGATACTTTGCAAATTTTAGCAATCCGCTCTGACTCCAGTTTTACAAACGAATTTCACCACCTCCCACAAGCTAATAAGCTCAGGAAATGGGAAAATGTGTTAAAAATTTTGAAAAGCGAAAAGGACAAAGGCTTGAAACTTCCCCTAAAACGCAAGATGAGCCACATTCTTCAAGATAACGTCCGGATTCTTACACCGCTCATTGATGTTAGAAAGATTGGGTTTTGCCTAGAGGAAGCCAGCCTTGTAATTGAAATACTCGCTAAACTACCTGAACTGAAGACAAACTCTAAATTTGGGGCCCGCCTCACTCTTCAGAGGCACTTGGTTGAGTACTTATTCAAAGTTTTGGCATTCAATTCACAGTCACGGTCCAACCCAACTCAAAAAGTAAAAGATGTCGCAAACATTTCAAAACTCCTTCACGAACTCTCAGAAGACTCCGCCATTCAGAATGATGCTCTTCGGTGCTTGGTGCAATTCTGTCTGTATCCCGAATGCAAATTAGTATTCATGAAACGTGTCGTTGGAAATCCTAAACTAAACTTTTCCGCATTTGACTATGACTGTGTGGGGAACGGTATTGATGTGGAGACAAAAACCGGAGTGAACTTTGCCGTAGCTGAATTTCAACATGAAAAGTTTTCCATGTATGTTTCCCTCATGGACGAAAATCAGAGTCGGAGTGCCGTTCTTAACATGGCTGGATCCCATGCGACAACATTTCATTCTGGAAAGTTACTTAAAACTAATGGAGTAAAAAACTGTTGGAGTTCTAGCCCAAAAGTGGTCATTATTGAAAATGAGGACGCCTACTTAAATTTTGAACTATTTCTCTCCGTTCTTTTAAATGTGTGTATGGCTGTTCCTGGGGATGGGAGTGGTGGAAATGAGGTTTATGATGTTACTACAAATCCTAAAGATAAAGGGCAAGTCGTGTCGGTGGAGGCGATGAGGAAAGTTGCCCTACTTTTGGTAGAAATTGTATCCCCAGATGTCATGTTTAATGGATTACCCTGGCCGGAAGAAGAATTTTCTAGAGTAAGTTATATATTTGACGCTCAAATTGGGTATTGATTACAGATATTATTTACATTTATGTCACAAAAATAACAGGTCCAGGTAGAGCGAGATCTCCAAATTCGGCGAGCTTTTGAAGATCATCCATATTTATGGGATTTACTGGAGCTAGTTGCCAATCATTCCCCTTCCCTTTGTTACTGTTCTGTTTTGCTACGAGCACTAATGGCTACTTTGATGGCTCATTGGACATCTTGTCAAGTAAGAAGCAATGTATATTAATTGGTTTCATTTGAAGACACAAGAATTTAGAATTCCCGCAACGTGCGCAATTGTTATATTGACCTTTGCCATTTCTTTTCCTCCTTTTAGGAAGCGTCCTCCAAAAATTCCCCAACTCAATTGGAATGGACCATTCGTCTTCTACAAATAATGAAAACAGGTCAACTAATCCCACCTCCACTTTCCTATATTTGGCAAGTAGTCCACGAATTAAAATCTCATGAAGTTCTAGCTCTGCTCAAAGATGTTTGGAGTTATATGAAAAGTAATGTCCCCGTCCCAACAATATTTATTAGAGACCCAGATCCCAGTGTGAATAGATTTGTTAGAAATCCCGAATTTTCCAAAGTGGATTTTGTTTATACTGAGAAACTAAGACTTTGTATTTTAAATAATATTGAAACTTTGGGATATTTATATCCCAAGTTATTTCCTGGTCAGGTGCTTTCACAACCTAAAGTTGAAGTGAAAGCAGAAAATTAAATAAGAATACTGTTCATACAGAAATTTTGTAAACTTTTAAGGATACTCTGATGATTTCATTACTTTAAAATAACTAGAGTCCACTTTTTCTCACCGATATTAAGTGGAACCTTTCAAATTGTGGGTAATCCTAGTTTCTCATGACTTTGTTCTAATTTATTCAGGGATGGTAAATAAAAGAGCTGCCACAATTACTTCTTTCTCCAGTAGTACATACTTCATTTTTTAATGATTTCATACAATAATGAGAAAACAACTAAGAAATAAGTTATAAAATCCATAAAGCTTTCTTCCTCCCTTATCATCCTACTTCTGGAGCAGGGGTGGTCGTCGATGTCATATCCAACGCCGTGAGGTTCATGCTTTTAGGCGGCTCGAATTTTGTTCGCATCGTTATATTTAAGTAGTAAACCCCAGTGGCGTTGCTGCTCAAAAATTAACAAGTATCACAGACATTTGCATACCTGTCATTTTGTCAACTTTGGAATTCAGTCAGTACTCACTCAGGACAATAGTATCCCATCCGGGGAGGATTGGGCACCTTACAATCACACTTATCTCCGATAAAGTCTTCCCAACTTGGGCAGGGACACCCAAGTTTTTCATCCTCCAAAAGTTCAATATAGAGGTCAATACATCTCACGTGGTTACAGATGTGAGTCGACACACTTCGTCGTTTCCGTGTTTCAGAAACTGTTTCTGTCGCGTTTAAACTTTCTTCCTCGCATCCCGGAAGATTGTCACCGCCTGTGAAATGTTGTCGAAATTAGACAGAGTCATCATGACTCAGTCATGATTATTAGGTTACTAGTCACCATTCGGATAGAAGTCAATTGTTCCCCGGTTTTGTTGCGAGCCTAGAAAACCAATATTGCAATGCATCACGGTGACGGTGTCGGCATTTGTGGGAGACAGTTGAAAATAGGAGAGGACATGGTCAAAGTTAGGTCCGGCTGGGTCAATGGCTACATTGCAAAAAAGAAGGGTATTACTAATAATTAGTAACAACCACATTCAGAAAGATAGCTAATTTTTTGCAATACCATCAATTCTCCCCATTTTTGCCAATTTATATTTTTCGTAAAATTTCTTTCCCGTGATCCCTGCCGTATGTCCGCCTAAAGAGTGTCCAATGACGCGAATATTTTTGGGGGAGGGGATGTATCCGTTTTGAAGTAACCATACTAAAAGACTGGACAGACGATCGGCTGTCGTGGAGGTGGAGGTGGAGGAAAAAAGATAAACTCCGTCACTGGATAAGGCCGTCCAAT
>JAAXNX010002220.1:0-14237 GCA_036491905.1 Folsomia manolachei
CATGGGTGAATTAAATTTGGATTTTAACCTGCGTACCCACTACTCAATTAAAAAAATTCCATGGTCAATACTATTGGACAAGGATGTCCACTGGATATCCTTATATTTATATATATATCACCGAAGAAAATCCTACATTCATTGGATCGGATTTATGTTGAAGGTGTTGGAGAAAAGGCAGTGCTAGGGGGTGTGGTATAGTCAAATAAATGCCGAATGAAACCCCCCAAGACACCAGCCCCTCCCGAGAAACTAAAACTTTATTGCCAATCGTTCGCCGAGCTCGGCTCAGAGCAGACTGAAGAATCCTACAAGATTTCGTTATTTCTCCCATTTCAGTCTAAATATAGAACCCCGTAACAAAGGTGATGAAGTTGATGGCGTGTGCGTTTAAATAAATACAACTGCGACTCAATTATATGATGCAATCATATAGAATTTTGAGTAATACTTTAATTAAGTCTGGATTTTAGTATTAAAAATTTTGCATGCAAATTAC
Source organism: Folsomia manolachei (assembly GCA_036491905.1). Lineage (NCBI taxonomy): Eukaryota > Metazoa > Arthropoda > Collembola > Entomobryomorpha > Isotomidae > Folsomia > Folsomia manolachei. Next base: position 500 of record JAAXNX010002220.1, read on the forward strand.
CAATTGCTTGAGTGACAGAATAAAACAGAGGTATTCGTTTGTAACCTGACGAATAAGGCTGTATTTATGTAAGTATAATATTTTAACGGTCAATGGCAGCATGACTGTCTGCTCTTTTTAAGGAATGAATGAATTGATTGATACGTACAAATGGCCAGTCTGAATTTACAATCAGTTGACTTATGACACTGACCTCGCTGTAGATTAGAATTCGATAAATTAACAAAGCTAAAGTTGGGAGGATTGCATTACGAGTACAAATGGTGCTCAGGACGTGTTGCGGCTAATCACAAAATTCATCAACGACTGTCAAGTTCACACAATGTTATTGCCACAGGTCATACTTTCTGAGACTTGTGATCAAATTATTTTCTATTGCAATCTTTTATGTAACCCACAAAGTTGTATATAATGTCTATGAAGACACTAAAGCGTGTAATTTCTACAAAAAAGGTTTATCAGTGTTGTGAGCGTACATTACGCTATAAATTACGAACGTTAAATTTAATCTGATTATACCATTGCTTGCACATATGTATTTTTATAGTTCCCAAATAAGAGGGATGGATATTCGCTAGAGTAAATGCGTAATGTTTAGGAAGTATTTCTCAAATTTAACCTCGTAAATCAGTGTTTTGATCCACGGGAGTATTTAGATTCATTTGACCTCTCTTAAGAAAAACCGGGTGGTGTGACTTTAACCATCTTATCTTATCTCTGAGCACTAAAAAACTACTTGATGAATTACTTATCTCCTGAAATATCTTATTTCTATTTTCCTCCTTTCCTTCAAGATGTGTCGAAATTCTCGCAATAGCTTCTTTCTCACAACCGATTGGGTCAGAGATTTTGTTTACACAAACATACACGTACCTCAAACTTTACTATATATAAACTTACTTTAGTGAGTCGTTTTATGAACATTACTGGGCGAAACCTACGAATAGTAGCAAAAAGTATGTAGTTAAACTTTAAACTTTGCTAGCATGTGGATTGTGGTGTGCTTACACCGGACGAGAAAGAACCCTAGCCTCAAGGGGGTTGTGGTGTAAAACAACTGAGTTATCTATTCAAATGACCTGAATGTAGAGAAGTTTGTGTAATTCTGAATAATAATAGAAGCATACATACAAAACATAAATTATCCCAAAACATAAACACAGGAATTGTTGACCCACATTCAGGCAAGTTCTATGATAAAAATTAGGAAAACTGAGTAATTGGTAGCAACGTAAATGCAGTTAAATAGCTGACCCTTTTCCAGAGACAACTGCTTCGGTGTTACAGTTGCACCAATACTAGATAATTCTCATGCTCAATCACAAAATTGAGCAAATTAGCAACTGCATTGTGCAAAAACTGTTGTACTGATATTTGAAAAAACATATAATATTTAATTTTTTGAGTATTTAAAGTTCCATAATATTCCTTTTTTGTTTCAAGGAAATCGTTATGAAGAAATACAAGTGGTCAGGCCTCAAATTAAAAACAACGCAGTTGGTTATAAATAAGCAAATTGAGTAAGAACCTAAGATACAAATTATTTTTGGAATGAGCTTGAGTTTATCAACAGTTCCCGACATCTACTCTCACATTTCAACTCTAAAAATTATTCCGAGAAAGTTTTGTAATCATAGCCTAATTGCAAAACTTGCTTTAGGAACAATCCAAATTAATTTACAATCAGCCTCAACGCTAAAAGTTGTCTGATATTTATATAATTCTGAACTGTCACTCAAATACAAAATCTAGTTTCGGTGAAATGTTTCATAAGAAATTCAAGAGTTGAGTAAGGTTATTACTGTTGCTCCAACAAGGTTCTAAATTCTAATTTTGAATTGCACAACTTCTCCAGCCAGAAACCACAAATGCAAATAAGTTGAATACAGAACATGGAGCAGCTCTTATCTACTTTCACTACGTAGTCGAGTGAGATATGACTTGTCAGCCTTAAATGTATAGTAAGACGATACACTACAAGTCGCATGACAAAAACAGTAGTTAGTAATTCGATAGTGGAATTATGAATGTTCCTTTGTTCAGGAATACAAAAGTTATACAGGTTTCCAAAATTTTTGTAATGAGAGTAAGTTGCATTTTCAACTCCTACAAAGTGGAAGTCCGAGTCATTATTTTTAGTTTACAAGAGTTGTAAAGACGACAAGTTGTGCAGATTCATTTTTTCCCAACCTTAAGGAATTTGAATTTTTTACTGACAAACATACAAAGGATTAGCGCATTCATGAAGAATCGTGGTTTATTCAAATTTCCGGCTTTATACAAGTTAAAAATTGCAGACAGATTAAGAGAAATTGCACTCTCGGGGAAGAAGAAATCTGCAGACGGATATTTGTGCCAGCTATGTTTGACAGGTACACAACAAGCTCAGATCAATCATTCTATTAGTATTACAATGCTAATTTATTCCGAAAATAAGGTCTTTATGGTACAATTCCACTGGAAACACACTTTTCTGATACTACTACTAGCTGCGCTTGGGCAAAAATCTAGCAACACTCGAGGAAGTTTAGATATTCTCATGAGGGAAGTTTACGTCAAATCTGCAAAACCTTGATTCAACACGGTTACATTTTCTTGTTCGGCTTTCATTCCTTACACCGAAAAGAAATCTCATTTATTTGGGAATCCCTTTAGCACTTTGCGGCTCAAAACGAAGAAAAACACTTATGGACGCCCACGCGTCAATAAAACATCCGCCATATTTCCTATAAAAGTAAAGAGTAAAGATATGCTTGTTACATCATTTTTTGCATTTGCCTTCATAAAAGGAGTTGAACAACTTTTTAAGATCAGTGTGTCTGGCTGTCCAGTCAAAGTTCTTGGGTAATATCTATATTGGACCATCGAATAATTCATGGATGGAGTCAAGGCTAATTTTTACCTTTTAGTTTAAGTATTGTCTGCGAGGTCAAACCCACTGTAAAAACATCAACTACCACACCCCTTGATCCTCCAGCAATTCAAAATCTCAAACGCCAATAGCGATCAATTCAGGAGTGCCACCACTTGATTACATGCGCGTTTTTATGTTTGCATTGAATGATTTGTAAGAGCGATTACATTTTTTTCAAATTATTTTTTTGCTAAATTACTTTACCCAATTCAGTCAAAAGTGAAAAATATTTTTTAAAAAATCTGTATTACAAGGTCTCTTCATATATTATTATTAGTTTTGAGGGTACTGACAATGCTGTGATTTTTTGTGTGAATTTAACCAACTTTCTTGCAAAAAGAAATCAAGGAAAAAGTACTCAGAGGGTTGAGGTAACGCCATATTTTATAACTGAATGTATTTGGAAAACGGCGTCCCACAGCGTCATTGACAATGACAAATCCTGCAGTTGACATGGAGGTCCAGTGCTCGTTTTTCTATGATCATCCTATGTGAACTTGCTGACTTTTTGAATTTTTACATTGAAGTAAAAGTGTAACCTTTGCGGTAGAAAGTTTCTTCAATCATTCTCTCAAAACTTTTTTTCACAATGTTATTATGTTGTATAAATCATTGAATTTTTCCTAGATTTTTTAAAAAATTTGATTTAAAAACGGGTCCAAAATTTATCTTCTAAGTCTTATCAAAAATATTGAAATTGGAGCCCCGCATACAACACAGTTTAAAATTCCCTTATGGCTAGTAAAAAGGATGGCTTGGAGTCTACCATCACTCATTCAGTTTATGCGACACCGAATTGCACTCAGGCACAATCTTATCCCGTGTTTGGTTCCTGACGCCATTAACACCACACAGCAAATTGAATGTTTGTGCTCGGTTTATTTGGTTACCCCCTTTACAGCAGTTTTAGCAGGGTTGTGCAACACCGATTTATGAATGAATAATTTAAAACCGACTTTATCTATACACCACCAAGTATACGAGAATGCAAGTTTTTTTCATCCAAATTTAATTTGACTTTTCTATGCCGAGAGTCCGAACTAATCAGGGTGCCACCAAATCAAGAAACTTTCCGCACATCTTTCCCGTTTATAATATGGATTTGCAAATAAATTAGAAAACGACTTACTTTTTTTGCGGTATAGCACCGTGTTCAGTCCAACTTTTGTAGTTGTTCAGAAAGAAAACAAGTACTAAAGTCTTTTATAATGAGATACGAGATTATCTGTGACGAGAAGATGGTGAGAAAGCTAAAATAAAACAGGAGAAGAATTTTACGTATTTGTCGCAAGGGACTACAATATAGGACCCTTTGATAGTGCCAGGAGGAGGATCAGGACATGTTTTTCCACTCCAAATTTAAATATGACAACAAAATTTTACTTTCAGATGGGTTCTTCTGGGTTCTTCTGAGTGCTCTTTAAGAAAAAGTAGAATTTAATAATTTGTCTTCTTATATAACTGCATAATTTTAATATTCGTTATTCAAAAGTGTATTAAGTTATCCTTCTGTTTATGTTTGAAGGTTCTTTAATATGGATCAGTGGTCAGTAAATTGATATGTCTTAGCCTAAAAGCTGGTTTGGAAAGACAGTTCAAAGACGCAAGGCTTGCATGCATAATACAGTTATTAATGCTAATCATGGTACACCACTAGAAATAGTATACTGCAGCTTGTGTATTTAAATGGACCAATACCTGGTTATAGAAAGATGGTAAATAAAAATAAAAGCTAGAAATTAGCTTAATTGCTAGCTGTCATTCCTGTACACCACTTATTTTGGTTAGGTTAGGTTAGCAGTGAACAGACTGAATTTGAGTGTAATGACAAATTGCGTAGTATGAATCCATTAATGCAATTTTCGCAATAATGGATATTAAGGAGACACCGTTTCCTTAAAATCGTCTCAAGTCAGGGTTTTAACCAACACGCAATTTCTTTTCTACTGTTTCTCTTCAATTTAAAGTTGCGTTTAGATATAGACTCCAAACGGACTTTCTCCATTGCATTTATCTTGACACTTCGGAAAATTACTGAAGGACTAATTTACACGCAATGGAATTAGAGCTTCAGATCTGAAATAAATTGCCAATTTTCCAATTAACTTCCTCAACATCAACTCATTTGGGCTGACTCTTCCATTCATACATGATTGCAAAAGTATGGGATTTTGTAGAAAGTTATTTGCGGATAAACTGAATGAAGTGGTATTGAAGTGGTTTGGTTGGTGTAAGCTCAACTTTCTCTAAAGAGAAAACAGACCACTCGGGTTAGCTTATTTGTTTGCTGCATTAATCGGGTGAGTTGGTTAAGTCCTTTTGAACTAGTTTATGTAAACTTTCTCTGTGTCCACTTTTTTGCCACAAACGAGGCTTTTGTGCAACATATCGTTCTTGGTTGTACGATATTGCATTTGATGCCAATTTGTAATTGAGCCAAATGAACACCTAACGTACATATATATGAAGCAGAAGCAATTAAAATGGGATTCAACGTGAACTACGGATAACAAGTTTGACATTTGCCGATGTATTCCAAATCTTAACAAGCTCCTTGACATATAATTCCGTAATGAAGCATGAAACTACTCTTCAAGTGCAAATGTCAAAAACACCTGATGTCAAAGGATGCATGTCGAGGTTAAGGGGTAGCTTGACACCAAACACATTTCAAATAGTTTCCAGAAAGGGAGATTGTGATCATTACATGTGATAATCCATCCTTGGAAATAGAAACCAATGGAAAGCACTCTTTATTCCTTTGAAGTCTTTGAAAGTCTGAAAGTCTGTTTACTTGATGTGACCAGCGTATATTTTTAGCAACATTTCAATTTTCAATGGTGTCCATATTGCAGAAATAATAGGAATATGTTATCAAAACACTTATCATGTTGGACGTCGACGTCATCAACTCTACAACAAAATATCACGGATCGCTTTTAACCGAGCTGGAGTAATGTGCTGTGAAATGAAATGAATTCTTTTGCACAATTTGGAATTTTCAGACTTTTCTTCTTTGGAAGGAAACTTTGTCGAATCTATTTTATAAAAGTATGACTTTCTTATTATACAAAAAGCAATTTCATTTCCATAAAGCTTTCCTCCTATAAGTAAATGCAGAATGAAAGCTTTCGCAGATGGAAATGTACAAAAGCTTTCCATAACTTATCGAGAGGGAGAGGAAAAGTAACAGTTTCCTGACCATATGCTTACTTCATTCCATTGCAAGCTATTTTAGAACACGAGACAATTTTTTTACTCAAATTACGTCACTATCCACTCAATACGTGTCCTATCACCTTTAATCGATCAAACTCTTGTAAAATTGAATTTATCAGCCCAGGAGGAAATTTTATGTATGAATATAATACTAGAACTCTGTCTTAAGGAAACAAAGGCGCTACCCTTTTGTTGAATACTTGGCTGTGGAAAGGACAATAAAATGCATACATTACCAAAGGCAGATCTTCACACGAATCTTTTGAAAAACAAAAAAAAAGTCAGCATACGGACAAAAACTTTCAAACTTACTGTTTTATCTTAAAACATATCACTGTCCTTCGTCCCCCTTTTTATATGAGACGTGGTTTAGTACAAAAATTTAATAAAGATAAAAAATAATTACGTGTGTTCGTCTTTCTTTAATTTTAAGATAGTGGTGGACAATATTTAAGCCAAGTAAAAGAATGTGCGCAGAAAAGTTGGCCTGGTTCAGGGCGTGAGAAGTCAAAATGCAATGCAGACCAGTATGTCTTCTTTATTTCATCCAATAAAATCGTCCTTCGTCTTAACGAGATAAAAGTTGTAATGAGTTTCTCATTTGCGCCATTATATTTTACATTTCCTTAATTACTTGGAAAGATGTACAAGAACTCATTCAACTAAAATAACTTCTTGTTCCATGTCCTTCGTAATCAAATGATTAGCTAAGGTGAACAATTCAACTATGCAGATTTCCATTATTTATGTTTGGCACATATTCAGCAATTGAAATGCAAACTTTTACTAAATTACTGCCTTTCGTGCAAACAAGTGAGAGCACAATTAGGAAAGTAGACGAACATGACCTGTTGACAATTGACAGACAGACGCCATGTCATTGAAAAGAAAGTTGTGCAACATACCTCCGTCCGTCCCTCGGCAAATTCTGTCGTTTCTTTGTAAAACTGAAACGATGTCGCAATCTTCCCCACGGCTTCCGTTTGCGTCTATTGCATTGTTCTGCGACAGGCTGACACTCAACTGTCAACTTCAGGAGTTCTGGGTTGAGGACGTACTGCTAATTGTAATTGTCAGATAGAGTTGAATTTGTAAAGTAGACAGGCAGACAAGCCTTACTTTTACTTGCTAATTAATTTGCTTTCTTGGACAAATCTCTATAAAGTTTTCACCTTCTTTTACTTTCTCCACGACCACAGTCAACTAGAATATTGAATAAATGTGTTCACGTAGGAGTATTCTTGATGAATTTTGTAAATTACAAGCACTGGATTCTTTGCAGAGATATGGCAAATTTTGGAATCTATTAAAAAGTGAATTTAGCTACTTTCTATTACTTGATGTTGGACAGAAAAATATGGTAAATGTGTAGGTGGGGAATGATTGAGTGAATGAAATGGCGAACTTGAATTCAAGATCTGAAATATAATGCTTACAATTTTATTTCTCCCTATATGTATACATATGTAACTCTAACTTCGCCCACGCAAAAAACAGTTTCTTCTTCTTGTTCTTCACGGCCCCAGAAAATTGGTCGGAAGTCAAGTGTGATTCTTATTTATGGATGGTTAGAGTTCAACAGACTGCTGAGATGTTTGTGGGGCCAGTTTTTGACTGTTGATATTTTTATTAAATTTACTCGAGTGAAAATGCTTTCAGAAAATGGAGCATGTGGTGGTATGAAAGGAAGTGAGGCAGTGACTGAGAATGAACGAGGATCACAAATAAGAGAGAAACGAGAGAAAGTGAGTGGAGAAAATCTCAAAATGCTTTCCTTTCCTCACCTTGTTGAACTGAACCTTGCATCGTCTAGTCAACCACTGACGCCTTTCATGGAGGCAATCTCTCGTTTTATAACATAACACATGCTCAAATGTAGAAAGAGATTGGAAAACAAGAAATCAGCCAGAAGATCCAGATTCCTAATGGGAGACTCCATGCATACTTGTTTGGAAAAGTGTCCGATGAGAAAATTAGCAATAACATAATGATTCGGATCTGAAAGGATCCAATCAATCCGTGATAGTAAAGTATTAGTCTGAAGTTTTTGCTGTTGAATGAAATAGGAATGTTTGTGTTTTTGCCAATTTGTTTTTATATAACTGCATGTTTTCAATGCGGAGTAAAAAGGAACATCCGGAATGCGTTGCATAATTCGCAACAAACGTGAATGCGATGGGAAAATGTTATGCCTTTAATTAACAACTTTGTTGGCATTAATATAAGTATTTGCTAAAAATCAGATGCATAGTCAGCCTTTCTTTTAAATTATGTCAATAAAATTCAGTTAATGATTTTTTCTGAGTGATTTTGAACATTTGACACGGTTATAAAAAAGGATGAACCATTATCGTCAGTAAATCCAATGTTTTCTGCAATGTTTCATATGGTTCACGGGTTTTATATACTTTTTAAATGTTACTCTTTAGGATCACCTATTTGCGTTGTTTTCAGTCACTCTCGTGAATTAATGAAGACATGATAATGACAAATATGACCTATATAATGTTTATAGCTCGTCCTTTTTATCTTTGTCAATATGTATTCCATATCGCCGTTAATCTATTTTACTTTCCAAGTTTATTTGCTTGTTACTAGCGAAAGTGACATTAGATTGAATGAAGTACTATTTTTAATTGTATATTTTCACCATATTTCTACCCGTATTGAGAAAAGCATCAATGGGGTTAAAATTACTCACTCATATTCCATGCCTCGTTAACTTCTTAGGGGTAAACGGTAATAAACACCTACGACATTATTTGATGGGGCACGAAATAAATACAGTCGTTATTTTGACTTTATGTTGTTAGTTTATTATTTATCAGTGACGGCAACGAGTGCAAAAAAAGATAGTGGGATGATTACATCCGATAGAAACGTAAAAGTTGGAAACAAAACAAAGTTCCTATTCATCATAAACGAATAAAGATGAGATGGATAAAAACAATGATAAAACATTCAATGACAAGTTCGATTATGTCAACAAGTCAGATTTTAATTTTCAACATGAACAAAACAATGTTTTATCTTTTAAAATATTCGAACAAGTTTTCCATTGCCTTTGTGTTCAAACAAATAAACAAAATTGCCAACAAAATATTGAACTAAAGGATGAACGGCAATATGACGGCCAGAAACAGATACTATCGAACATCTAGAGGAACAATTTGAAAATCTGATGAAGTAGTAAACTGAGCTTGAATGCCAACTCCCATCGTCTCCAATTCAAATTCCCTTCTTCTCCATTGCAACTTGCAGAAGACGAAACACTTCCAGTATCGATTTGCGAATAATTGGTGCATTTTCCTCGTGCAGTTTTGGAATATCCTTTTTTGCATTGACAAATACTGAATTTCTGGAAAAGAGATTGAACGATGATACATTCAGCTCCTCGGACACATGGGATATGACCTAGTTCTGGATTATTTATAAAGTTGTTTGTCTCCATCCCCTGTGCCCCATCTAAAATAAGTGGAATACAACTTTCTCCAACTCTCAGCAGTAAATCCTTGGGAAGGTTTTTTCTCATAGAGTCCAGTTCAAGGATTGAATTAATGTCCAGAGGCGAGATTGCACGTGGACCAATTACATTAATGCTACCTTCTTCGCCAGATTGGTGGTCACCGTTTTCCTGTTTGATAATGATATCAACTTCTGTCCCCATTTCCTTCCCTCTCGTTGATATCTGTAAATCCTCCTCCACCATCTCCACCTTTTCAATTTCAACGCAATCCGTGCCCGAGTCAGCTTTAATTTCAAAATTGTGTTGACACACGCACACGAAATCTGATGAGCCATCAACTTTTTGGCAAATTGCGTAAGCTCCGCAGCCCAGTTCCTGTTCCATCTGATTGTCACACATTTCACCAACTCTGACTTTCTCTATTGTAAGAAGTGGGGCTTCCTCTGGGTCATGGCTTTCTCCGCTTGACGGCCATGGTATGTTTCCAGACGCTGGACCAACGTCAAAGCTTTGTGTAGGTGGTTGTGGAGACTGGGGTAATTGAGACATCAAATCATGACCCAAGAAAGGCGATATTGTGTCATGTTCATTCATGCTGAGGATGGAGATATCCTTATTTTCTTTATTATCAATACCGTCAACCCCAGGAAGCTTCAACCCAAACTGGCCGTAGTCTTCAGATGTTGTATAATGGGAGATTAGCGGTGGAGGTGGTAGTGGGTGTGGAACGGGAAGATATTCAAACAAAGGAGAGATATTTGTTGTAGGTTCCAATGCAGGAATCACTAGGAAATTTGGACCATACTCAGAAAAAGGATCTTGCGAATTGGCTAGGATTGGAATTGCGGGGGTGGTTTCAATAGTGTTGGCAGTGCCCATTTTGGATGTGGCGATACTTTCCATTTTGAACTGTTCAAATGCTAAAGAGTCAGAGCGTAGTGTTGTCACTTCAAAGAAAGTGGTTTCCTCTTCTTCTGTAGAAGCTGAAGAAATATCGCCATCTGCATCCTCATCGTAGTCATACCCTGAACTTGGATTGTCTTTAGCTGCAACTGTAATTTCTGTTTCAACAGGTGTTGGCGAAGCTGGCAAGGTTGGCGTTGAGGAAAATCCAATTGATGGCTCAACTTCGGTTAAGTCATCCTCCTCCTCATCTGAAACTTCGTCTCGTTCAAATACAGTTTTATCAGTTTGGAGATGGGAAATCTCATATCTTTCACCGAACATTATCTAAGTTCTGTCTGACAGTCGATTCCTTGTCAGCTCCTTGGTTCAGATGGTTTTCGTCCTGTTGAAGTTGTGAGCTTTCTGAAGAACTAAGATGGGTACAAAATACAATGGCGGTTAGAAGTAGTATTTGCAGCGGCTGATAGCGTAAGCTGGTAAACTGGAATGAGAACATGTTCCTGATTACGACACACGGTCGAATAACTTGTCGCCAGGTATTACCAATAGTTTCGGTTGGCACAAATATTAAGACAACCTAGTCGTTTTTTGGCATTCAGTCGGCATGTAAAAAATGTTGAATAGAAATCTAATTGTTTACAAACATTTCATTCAAGGGAAATTGAAGGTATATAAACTTCCTGCTCAGGCTACAGTCAATAGTATTAATGTACAGCTATGATTCAATTTTCAATTACAAATGATGACGCATTCATCCTATGTGAATGAATACTTTTTAGTTTGGTTCGGATTTCACTTCCAGTTTGAAAACCAGGACTTGAGCAGTTTCACATTTTCATTTTTTTAAAAATAATTTCCATTTTATTTTTTAGTTTCGTATTAACTTCGAAGAATACGAACACGCTTTACGAAATGTTGTACTTCCGGACGAGTGGAAAAGGTTACTTAATCAAAATGCTGCCTCTGATAAATTTTTAAATTAATGTGATACGTGTACACAATTTAGCACACCGTCGGATTTTTGATCTCTTCCCATTGCTTTGGCCTAGGAGCTATTTAATCAGTATATTTTTGAAGTCAGGATGCCTTTCTTTTTTGCTCAATTTTTATGTATTTTAATAATACAAACAGAAAATGTGACGCAATCAAGTAAATACTTACTTCAAAGAAAGTTTGATTTTTTATCCAGCATATATCACCAAAAGGCCATTTGTGAACCTGCAATGCATAAATTGTATGAAAGGCAAATAATTTGTAGAGAATTCCAATTGGACATAATGTAGCAAATTATTACAATTTATTTGCAGTGTGATAAAAAACATATAAGGGAACGTGTTTCAAATTTCCAGTAAAGAAAAAGGAAAATCAGTATCACGCGACTAGTAAAGTTAATGTTCACAAAAGCAAAAAAAGTCAGTCGAACTTGCCCTGCGTTTTATTTCAACCCATCGACCCATTTTTTTAAATTATTGAAATCCAAAATATATATTCAACTAGACTGGTTTCAAAAACAAGATTTTTCCTCTATATCTAAAATTAGATGGAAGTAAAACTTGGTGCATTCATATCTCAAAGAAAATCGCTGGAAACGTCATCGAATTGCATTTTCAGCATTGCCATTGTGTTGTAACTTTACTGTGCAACATTGGCGAATGCTAACCACGGGTGATACAAACTATTATTTTACATTCTTTTATTTCGCCAATCGCCAGCTTTATGCGGAATCTTTATGCGGAATCTAATTTCAATCCGGTTGACACGTACGATTTACTTTAAACCCACACAACAAATCTAGCACACATGCTATTCAGATATTTAAGTTCAAAAATCTGTTCATATTTTAACCCTACAACACAATTATCCTAGGTAGTGTCACGGCTTTTGAGATTTCATGGTTTAAAATGATTTTCAATATCAAAGGATATTTCGATTTAAAAGCTCTTGTTAACCAATAATGCTGGTAAAAAAATTATGCATTTTGTTGATGTATCACAGGTGTCGTAATCCTCGCGATAATTTTCTCGCATAACTGATATCTCAGTTATTTTAATATAGTTATAATTATGCGACAGTGGTCTCCGGCGCACTTGGTGTTAATTTGGAGCACATCTGCCCTTTTATTCACGGTTTGCAATTTATTATACATAAGCACTAACAATGTAATTATGATGGAGATTGGATTTTGTACTTTTCTGCAGAAAATGGGACAGGTGTTATCAGAAGAGTACTTTGGTAATTAATACTGTAGTTTATTCAGGAGAAATTTGTGACCATTTACGATTTAACTGATTCAAACTTGTCAAATGATTTTAATAAGATGCATCACATATTTGGAGAGTAAGTTGAATCTGGTGTTAATTTCAATGCAAATGATTAGAAATCAGATTATTAAAGCCAGTCAATATTGGTAATTTAGGAAAAATTGTTTTTGGCAAGTTTAATAAGTTTTTGACTGGGCATGTATTTTTAAGCTTAGGGTATTTTGTGTTGTCACATAAATCGAAACTGGTATGCAACAGTTTTGGATCGATAACCGGTATCTAAAACTAGACAAAAAAATGTCGTTTTGCATTCAACAGAATCGTACCATTATTCTCACGGGAACTGCATTATTGGTAACTGAAATCGTAAAACTATACAACAACCGATGATGAGACTAAATATTTGCTGTGTTTCAGGGACTATTTTTCTACTTAAACTGGATAACTCAAATCGAGCAACAGCATAACTTTTCAGTGCAAAGCAGTTTAAGTGAAACACTTCAGATTTTACTCGACCTGAAGACATTGGCATTTATGCAGAAAGACACCAAATGTGAGAGTGGTACCGATGGGGCGGTACCGCAACCGCCACCGCCACCCCCAAAAAATAAGGACGAGTTTACAGTTGCAGACCGTGGATTCTGGAAAGGTCTTGGCGCTACAAAAGGGCATATGTTTGACGCTCCATTGGCCAAGGCGATCGTTTCATTTTTTCAGGAAGAGAATGTAAGATTTGCTAAAATCTTGCAAAACTTTTGACAACTAATTATCATAAACAGGTCACCACAATACTAGAATTGGGTGCAGGCACGGGAGCCTACGCGAAAGAGTTGAAGGCCGCAGGGATTTTTGTTTCTTGTTATGACGGTAACCCTGAAACTCAGGACCTTTCGGAAGGACGTTGTGGAATGGTGGATTTGAGCAAACCACTCGACTTTACAAAACACGACTGGACCCTTTCTCTGGAAGTGG
>JAAXNX010002221.1:0-14232 GCA_036491905.1 Folsomia manolachei
AATGATTTGATCACTTTGTTAAACGCGTCAACAACAACCTACACTCTGGCTCGGGCTATATGATGCTGCACTGGAGGTTTTATTGAAGAAACTGATCAAAATGTTGGCATTTTTATAGGCAGGCACAAAACTAGGGCAGCTACCACCTTCCCATTGGATTTCCGTTTGGTGCACGTATTGCACAATTCTCAGAAATTAGTAATTGTGGAATTTGAAAGTGACCTGGAAAGAAGCGAGGCAGGATAATATGCCACGTAGATAAATTAAGGAAGTTAAATCTGGGTCAGTATTTTTCCGTGCCATTATTTAAGATATGAATATGGTCGGGTATTGCAAGAATTGGCAGTTAAAAGTTCCACAAATTTCTTCTTATGTTTCCAGTTTTCGAAAGGAAATGATATCCTTGCTTTTACAAATAGTGCGTTTGCCTGCATTCTAATTTTCACGAGAACGTAAGGAACCTGTGGAATAACACTTACCCCATTAAGCTAATCATGTTCGAAATGAATCAGAACCAACGAGATTGGCAACCAGTGTGCAATGTCTCTGCAGGGATCTTTCATTCATTGTTTTTATTCTATGCTACAATTCAAATCAATTTAAACATGCATAATTAAGAACATATGTCCCAAACTCACAGTGTGATTGGCAACCAGTATGCAATGGACATGCATAATGAAATAGTGGAAATTAGAATGATTTTTATCTTTTAAAGTTGCCAATACATGGAAATGTATTTATTTTGTTTTCGTTCATTTACAGGATTTATTTTAGTGCAGTCCCTTCTTAAAACAATAATGACACCCTCCTTATACTTAGGAATGTCACTTTTACAAACCAGTAATTTAGAAATGAATCAAATGAAGTCACACAATTCTCAAATTTAACCATGTCAATCTTCCCAGTTCGGATGTGAGGAAAGGAATGCCGAGTTTGCACTTGGAAACCCAGAGCCAGAAAACAAATTTCTTAAAATTTGGCACACAATTGAACCACCATACGTTGCATGTTTTTAATTAGGTAGGCCAACATTGAAGCCTTGGGCTGTTAATTAAAATGAAAGCAAATAAGTTGAATATTTTGTAAGTGCCACAACTTAATCTGCATACCCACCGTTTCGAGATAATGGTGACATAACTGTGAATGGTTTCAAGGGAACCACGCAACATCTGTGTCGCGATGATCTGAAATTCAAGAAGGAATCAGTTAGTTACTAGGTAATCCAGAATCAACATGCATTAGCTGTATTTAAATCCCTTACCCAATAAGGAGGAACTCTCTTCATTGTCTTTGTGAAACAGGAGAACTTTACTGATGGACTAGTCCATTTTTATTGAAGAGCTTGAGCAAAATTCGGGGCGCTTTATAGTCAGGCACAGAGACACTAGGACATGCCCCATATTCGCAATGAGTTTTCTTATGGTGCATTCATTGCAAAATTCACAGAATTAATTTACTGCTTTGGAAAGCGACCTGGAAAAAGTGAGGCAGGATGTGCTACGTAAAATGAGGAAGTCAGTACTGGGTCAGTATTTTTCCACTCCATTATTTTATTGAATGAACTTTTGTAGCAGGATTTTCAGAAAAATTTCTACTTTATCAACCTATACAAATTTAATTGTAAAGGAATTGTGAACTATAACGTTTTGACTTGATAACAATCATGTCTCACTCCTTCATGGGATAAAACATTAATGGAAAATATGCAAAATTTAAAAATGTGACAATGAAACATATCTGTGCCTTAATTTATGTAATTTATTACTCCAGCTTTTTTAGAATTTCAGAATAATAGTCATCGTCATAATTATTTATAATGGCGACAATTCTTCTCTAGCAAATAAAATGTGACATATGCCAAACAAGTTCCCAAGTTCAGAGTTACATGAAGTTTTGTTCGCTACATTTTTAGCGCTAGAGGTAGTCAAAACTTCCTGATTGTTGCTTCCAATGTCCGCAATTAGTTCCAGTCCCTGCCAAATGCGTAGAAGCTATGGAATTAGAAATGTGAGACATTAACTAAAATATATTGACTATAAAATGCTTTTCGATTGCCTACCGGGTAGTAATTTGACTAAGGATTCCTTAGTCTTCGCCCCGTGCTCAAAAAATTGAAATACTTTTCAACAGGACTGAATTAATGGAATCGACTGTCAAAATATTGCACAATTTAATAAAATATTTTAATTTGTGGATCAGTTTGGTCTCAATACTTACTCGTGGGGAAGTAAAAGGTGGTGGCTTCTTAATTAGATAGTTGACTTCCCCAAATAGGAGGACGTTAGTGATGGACTAATCCATTTTTATTGGAGAGGTTGCGACAAATTCGCTCCATTTTATAGTCAGGCAACAAACTAGGCTGCCACCACCACCTTTTTTTTTTTTTTGGAATGGAGCAACTTAAGGTGCACCGAGGATTTATTGTAAAAATTCACAGAATTTATTTATTGTATGGGAAAGCGGCCTGGAAATAAGCGAGACAGGATGTGCCATGTAAAACGAGGAAGTTAAATCTGGGCCAGTATTTTTCCATTCCATTGTTTCATTTCTAATGCTCTTTGTTAATTAAGGAAATGACCTAGAAATGATTATTTTAATGTTCAAGTACGTTGAATTCTGAATTGAGTTATTTGTAAGGTAGAAGGAAGAAATGACTGAAAATGACTACTTTTTGCAATAAATCTTGCTAATCTCATTTTTACATTTTATTTCTCAACACAATGAAAGAGATAACTTTTAGCTATACCAACCCCCATTAAGCCAATCCTACCCGTTGTATTTTATTTATCAAAATCATGGCTTGTGGTTGGGGTTAAGCTGTACTTAAAATGGCAAGTGCACTGTTTTCTGGTGTCATTAAGTGAACACCTGCTGGAGTTGGTTTTTCATTTTCGTTTTTCTTGCAAGTGTTCCATGTTTGGTGGGTGATTAGTGCAATCATTTTCTAATCTATTTACTTGATTAATCATGACATGATAATGTGAATTCGTGCATGGTTGTGCAGGATAATTAGCGGGTGGCTTGTTGTAAATTGATATTATTCAAGTACACCGGGAAGAAACTTGTCAAAATATTCACGGGGAAAGGCTCATGTATTGAGAATCAACCGAGCCAGAAAAAGTCTCACTCTACATGCCTCCCAACTCGCTGTTGAAAAAAGCCAGGAATGTGATACAAATGCAAAGCAGAGTCACACAAGTTATATTTTTCTGAAATCTCTTTCCTGGTCCCGAAATAAGTTAAGTAAACAACCTGATGAGTGCAGCGGACAGTCAATCCAGGAAGATAATGGAAGTAAATATTAGTTTGTGTTTGTGATTTGGACTGGACAATCGGATGAGTTTTGTAATCAAGTGTCAATACAAGATGTGTCTGCTTCTGTCTCATCATTAGGACAAAGAATTGAGGTCCAGAAACATGATTATGGTTGATTTGATCTGTGCAATGCAATGACGAGCAGAAATTGATAAAAAACTGTCCCAAAATAAAGTGCAGGAGGCAACAGAAGGGGATGAGAGTCATGCTGGGATTAAGTAGAAATTGGGGGAAAATGTTTCGGATTTGTCGGATTTTCTCTGCCAAATTTTTTGTCAAAGCTCATCTGTCCACACAAAAGTAAAGTATGTAATTTGGAGCAGACAGCAAAGATCAAATGAGAGTATCAGAATAGATCTACTTCTAATCATAGAACGAATAAATGTTGTAAAAATGCAATTATTTGTGTATCTAGTCTACCGTGACCAGTCGTAGTTTATTAGTCAGCAGTTAATACAGTCCAGTCGAAACTTTTTGGGTGCTCCAAGGTCTTGATGGAACATCAAAAACAGCGATCAGAGAGTCGATTTGCATTACCATACATAGAAAACTACAATAAATGGCCCATCAGTCAGACCATCTGCCCTTGAACTTGTTTCATCTTATTTCAGAATCTACGGGATTTTCAGGGAAATTAGTGACTTATCTGGACACGTGGAATAGCATATTTTTGATGTATGAGTGTGTCTGATCAATATTGGTCTGCTTTGTTCGGTAGTAGTTGTGAAACCAAAATATGAATTGAATCATATGTTATGGAAAATAAATGAACTTCCGAGCATTATGGATACAATTTGTATTTTAATTTGGAGAGTATTTTATAGAAATACCCGTGGTCCACGTGGTTGTTCTGATGGGATTATTTAGTACAACTGGTTAAATATTGATGTGGGGAAGATCAATGACTTCAGGATTAAAAGTAGTTCCCTTCTGGTTACCGAACTATTTGTAATGAATTGGAATTTTCAAGGTTGATTGTCCAGACTAAATATTTGCATTTTTAAAACCTACGGAATGAAGGGAAACTACTGGATATTGGAGAAACCGGACATGTCAAACAACTCTTTGGAATTAGAACTGGGAATTGTCCAAGCAAATAATCTGTAAATGTCTGTAATTATCCAGAGACAAACTGAACTGGACACAAGTAACAATGTGGACAAACAACTCGTTATTAAGGTTGAACAGTGAGTGAAATTCTACGAAAAATTCAGTTGTCTTTTATTACGCTTAGTAAATCCAGTAGCCCTGTAATCTCTGGTATAGTAAGCTTAAATTTAAGATCTGTATTTAAGTTGGGGAGCAATTTCCTAATGTTTCCAATTTACATCGAATGCGACTGAAGTAGCCAATGAGACCTTGTTACAGGAATCAGGAAACCCAACGGAAAATTGGACATAACATCAACATAAAAAATTACAGGGGTTGCATTTGTGTTTTAATACATTCACAAACCTGTGTGAGCCAAGTTTTTTTTATTTGGACCCCCGCATTTTAAATCATCCTTTTTTTTCTTTTCAATCCAAGTCAAAAAGGATTATCTTTTATTCTGATACAGTATCTTTTCCAATATCCTTTGAAATCTGGACAAAATCAAAAAAATGTCTGGTTTGTAATCGGTCAACTTTACGATGAAGATGAAGCTAATAACAAATGGGCTGAAAGTTATGCCCAGGATGGACACAAAACCAGACAATGTCCAAATAAATTAGAGCCACTTCAGTTTCACTTTGTTACTTCTTTCCTTTGTCCGAGAAAGGTTCAATTTCACTTGGAAAACAAATTGCCTCAAGGGTTGTAATGTGAACCTTGTCATCTTGTATTTATTTTCATTCCACTTGTTTCCAACAAAAAAATCACCCGAATACCATTTCTATTNCTTGTCATCTTGTATTTATTTTCATTCCACTTGTTTCCAACAAAAAAATCACCCGAATACCATTTCTATTTTCACGATAACTACGGTTTTACTTATGTAAAAGGTGGTTACCTACTTCATTTTTTGTCTGAATCACGCTCAAGGCCTTTGAGTCCTGGGATATAAACAAAAAATGAAACTAACAAAAAAAACATGCACACTTGAGAACACACGGAATGGACAAGATTGGCCAAATAGGATATTGAATAAATGAAATGAACTTTTTGACTCTGGGTCTGGAAAGCTTTTATGTAAATGAAGGATTGGATTTGAGCATGGTCCACTTGTCTTTACCAAAAATAAATACAAGTTCCAGAAATAAGAGCTTCGAGCATGAAAAATCTCACATGATTTGTCTTTGACGTGGTTAAATTTATTGAAAATAATATTCATATTTATTTTCTACTCTTTTCGCGTAATTGATTACTAACTAATTTGCAGCCATGATAATGAGCAAAACGGTAATGGCCAAATAGAATATTGGAATAAATGAAATGAACTTTTTGACTCTGGGTCTGGAAAGCTTTTATGTAAATGAAGGATTGGATTTGAGCATGGTCCACTTATCTTGAGACGGAAAAGCTACCAAAAATAAATACAAGTTCCAGAAATAAGAGCTTCGAGCATGAAAAATCTCACATGCATTTGTCTTTCATATGGTTAAATTCATTGAAAATAATATTCATATTTATTTTCTACTCTTTTCGAGTAATTGATTATTAACTAATTTGCAGCCATGATAATGAGCTAAACGGTATGTTGTGAAAAGAATTATAACTGGAGTAGTGATTAAGTTTTTGTCAATTTTTTATTTTTAATTAATTTTTATTAGTAGAAAATAAACTATAGCTCACAAAAACAAGGAATAAGCTCACAATGCAGTATTTTAGCTTAAATTCATCCATAGCACCTACCTATACTGAACAACTATAAATCTCGGTGTCCTTCCATTTCACAAAGTCTAAAATTATTTAAGTTAGTAAATTTAATTGAAAATAGTCATTTACTGTAACTTAAATCCATAAAAGCTACGGAAATATAAATCTCATCAATACCAGTCATCCTCATCCCACTCATCCATTCTTTTTATCCAATTATTTCTCACATTTGGAAACATTTTTGCAATCTCGTCCACTTTCCTAATGCCCAACTCCTTATCATCGTGCCAGTGATGGAAATCCAGATATTGTAGCGTTCTGCAAACCTGCTCGTTTCCAAAATCTTCTTTTCCTCGGTTATAAAACGGGAAAAAGTAGCCCAAAAATTCCTTTGCATTGTTCCCTTTCAACGTAAGAGAATGAAGACAAGGAAAATGTTCCGCGTAGTCAATAATTCCCGGTGGCTCTCCAAATTTCAGGTTGGAATAAAACGAATACTGATAGTACTCAACGCTCAGCTCTTTCAGTCTGGGTAGCGCCGGGATAACAATTGTGCTCTCACTGCGTTGGACCTCTCCTTCGAAGGGTAGACCAAACTTCAGCGTCTCCAAAGAGTTGCCATGTTTCTGAAGAAATTCCTCAAAAAATGGGGTGTCTTCTTGTGTCAAATAATCCCAGGTCAGACTCTTCAAAGGATTCTTAAGTTCCAGTAGTTTCTCCTTGAGCTCCGCTGAAATTATGTGACACAAACTAAGCTCTTCGAGATTTCTGAAAGAGTCCAACTTCCGTGCCAAGAAATTTCCAAGTTCTGGTGCAGCCCGAATCCGGAGTTCCTTTACATGCGAGACGGCTTGAATCAGGTCCCCAATCCAGTCAAAATTGGACGAATTATAGTTCACGGCCTGATCTCGATCATAATACCAGTCGCTATAATCCCGATCCAGCATAGCAAAATCCCAATCCACGGTAAAGAATGAGATGGACCACGTAAAACTCCGGAATTTTGGAAACTTTAAGGTTGTAGGGAAAGTGTAGCTGCCGTAGTCACTTTCTTCAGTAGTTCGGTACTTCATCCATGTTCCGGATAACTCTAGTTTTTTCAGGGTTCCGGCAAGTTTCACCAGGATGGCGATTTGTATGTCGAAATCCTCCTGAGAGTTGACAATGGTTCCATATAGATTCAATTGTGTAACATTCTGGACTTGTCCCAGGAACCAGTGGATATCCGAGGTAAATTTGGTTCCTTCGGCTCCGTCCCAGGAACTCAAAGTTGGAGGATAGCGCCAGCCGATGTGAGTAACCGATGTGAGTAGAAGGAAATCTTGGAAGAATAAGCTCCAATTTTTGAACAAGTCCAGGGTTATCCTTGAAGTCGTTGCAGAACAGAAAAAGTTTTATGGTTGTCTGGACTTTGTCGTAGGCATTGATTTTTAATTGAGCCCAAGCTCCTTTCTTGATGAATGAGATGGCTTCACTGTTCCAGGTTTTGGAGACTAATCGAGCCTTTTTAACGTCGTTGAGGGGGAGATACGACAAGATTTTGGAAACAATCTGTAAATAAGGTAAAGGTGTTACTTGTAATCTTTTAAAATTTTCAGCTAATCCTCCAATTCCACTCACCAGCTCATTTTGTCCGACCAATGGGTTGGAATTTGAGCCGTCTGCAATTTCTTGAAGAACTAATTTGTTTCCAAATCCAACTGTCCACGGATCATCATCATCTTCTTCTGTATCAAAGTCTTTGTCTGGAGTCAATTGCCGTTCCTAAAAGCAACGTCTAAAAGCAACGTCGTTCATACTAGAAAGACATTATCTTGTATGGACTACTCACCTGGAATAAGAACCTTTGCTGCTCACAGTAATACTTCCCTGAGTCCTTATCCCTTTCCACAAAAGATAGCACGTCTCCAAATGCCAACTTCGTCTTGGTTGTGGCACCCATCTCCACTTCATTTATAAAAATTTTGTTTTTCTAGATACAGAAATACGACAATTTTAAAAGATTTCTAATACAATTTGGATTTTCCTTGAACCACTCACCCCTGAAGACGAGACCCAATATTTATCATCCTCACAAACAATTTGGCACACGAAGGGATCATCTGGATCCTTCAAGTGTCTTCTAGACAAGAAAATGAGCTCCCCTTGCTCCTCACGAGAGGTAAATTTTGTCCCAAATGTGTACTGGGTTAAAATTAAGAATACATAAATCATAAAAATACACCAATAACCAAACAACAATAGTAAAGTTTACTCACTTTCTGTCCAATTGAATAAGGGAGGCGAAACTTGTTCTTCTTATCTTCTCCGCCGTCCTTATATAGTTCCCAATCGTTGTCCCACTTGTTACGAGAACGTCTCACCGGCCAAAAATGGTAAAGTGGAATAAGTTCTCCGTCCAACAACATCCTTGTGAAAATAATGTAGTACTACTCGTAATTTTGGGTTAGTAGCTTACAACAAAATTTTAGTCTTACTTTTAATCACCGGTAACAAAAACAGACCAATTTAAATAGCTCCTCAAGTAAACTAAAACCCGACTCATGAACAGACGAAGTTGAGTGAGCAAGTCAACTTCTTAGGTCAAGCTGAAATTGTGCGTCAGCAGCATCCCAGTGATAACTTATCAGTAGCTTCTAAAAGAAACGCCAGCCGTACTTTGGACAAGCGTCATAAACTAACGCCGAAGCATTTTTGTGCATCTCAGTCTACTTTCTTATAAAGTTTATCTTTTCTTATTTTGCATAGTATCAAAATACACAAACATGCAGAATTATAGGCCATCTCAGTTCATTTAATTGTGTAATGGACAGTTTACATAGAAAAAAAATATTCTTTTGTTTCCTGTTTACATCAAATTCCCATTAAATAGCTGTATTAAATTTTCATTGCATTTTATGATGAAAAAATTAAAACATTCAAAAACACAAAATAAACTTGTGGTTCTGGGATAGAAATTATTACTTTTCTTTTCTGTCAACTAGAATTGAGTGACGAGGATTCGTCACTTGCTGATTTTCTTTCACATGCCACATTACTCAGCACTCAATGTTCTTAAATTTGCATATCCCAAATACCTACTTATTCATTGTCACTCTTGCGCATTGTATGAGCGTCCAAAAAACACGGGATGGATGCTTGTTGTGCTCAGCTATTCTTCAACTATTGTACCTCACTTGAAAATGGGAATGCTTTTGTAAATAAAATTCAATTCAGGAATATTCAATTTCAGATTCGAATTCAAATCTATTTTAGATTGCGTCAGGGCAACAAAGTGAATCAAATCACGGAGCAAGTTCAATTCTAAGATCTCACAGTTTGGCACTCCATTCCGTTCTTTTTTTACTTTTGAATGTTTGTGAACATCAATCAAATTCAACCAAAGTTATCGGTCAAGTACAACAGCATTGTATCATGGGAAATGCTACATCAGGGAAATTATTTAGAGGTGAAATCATTCAGCCATCCAGGTTATATCATTGAGGATGTCCAAACACTTTCTCAAATTGTCTAAACTACGGCAATCATGCATGTCCAGTTTGACTTTGGCCCATGTCTCTTTCAGCATTATGCCGGCCCAGACAATTCTCACTGGACTCATCTCAATCAGTTAGTTGAGTCATTTGTCTTTCGTCACCCTTTTCTATTCACGACATCAAGTAATTTGATTTCAAACTGTGTTTAGGAACATATTTCTCATTTCCGTGGCAGACAACCCAAGAGAGAGATGCCTCTTTCATCTATTTTTATTCTCAATGTTATTTCAGTGAATTTTATTCCATAAATTACCTCAGGTTGACCAAACTGAAAGTGAAAATAACTTGTGTCCGATCAAATACTCACCCTTTTTTTTTGGGTGAAATAAGAGTGGCACAACCTGGTTTAAAAGTAACTCAGAATAGAGCAACCCTTCCAATTCCTGGATGGAATTCTACCCACCCCTAGTCCAACTACTTCAGCCCAATTGAAATAATTCAGGCGAAAGAGATTCGTTCTGTGGACCAGGCATGAGAAAAGCAAGACCAACTAGTGTGTCAGGCTAGAAAGTGATTGTCATGTCGTTGTCAGAAGGGTTGAAACATTGAGTCAAGTTGATGTCAACCTCGTGTCACTCTTCGGATGCGGTAACTTTGACACGGTGTGAAAGAGTTGCTTTAACTGAGACACGATGGAGAAGTTAGGATTGAGTTATGTCAATTGTCAGTTCAACAATGTCCTCATTTTCTGTGTCCAACATTCTTTCATCGTTTGTAGAGTGGGGTTATTGTTATATAACAGACTTAAAAATGTAGAATTTTGTAATCCAAAATGCAAAGAGTCACAATTAAATCTTTATACACTTCATAAAAAAGTTTTGAAAGAGAAAGTAACTCGAAAATGTGATCCTGTTGCCTGTAAGAATATTTGTGGTAAGAATAGATCTCAAATTTATTTCTGGATACTCGAGATTTTTTGTGGCGAAAGAGCTGTGTTCACAAAATCACAGACTACAAGAAACCAACCACAACGAGATGCTTTCTTTTTCCAATTTGATTCAAAATCCATCTCAATCTTCAGCTCGAGATTTAAAGTGCTCATATTGTGCATCAAAATGATATCAAACTTTTAAATAAAATGCATATGCTCAGCACCATTTTCGTTCCGGTGGAAGCACAACTTTTATGTTTTCATAAAATAAGGAGATTCGGATGTTTCCTGTAAAACCAGACAAACTTCGATGAAGGAAGTTCCTCTCATGCTTCAGGTGAAGGTAAAGTGGAGTAAATAGAGGAGTAAAAATTTACAGTTGGAATTGAACCAATCCCACAAATTAAAGTGCTTATTTATATTCAAACCACATCTATTTGAAGTTTGTTTATTTTTATGTTCTTATTATATTTGCATTTACTTTCTGACTATATTTTTTCTTATTGACATTAGGATTGTGTCTGCACTTGACATAGTAAAATAATCTTGTTGTAGGGACAAAAAAAGTTTTGTTGCTCTTTGGTTAAGGTTCACCTTCTGGGCATTATTGGCAATTTAAATAATTGAATTATCAAATTCTAAACCCCAGAAGCCACAATTTGAAAATCTCTTCGTCATTGCGTATCATCAGGACCAGATTCGGAGTTTATTTAAAGTTGAATACATGAGATTCACCCGTCAGCCATTGGTTGGTAATGCGGTCTGATCGTAAAACGGAGAAAGGATCAAATTTGGTCTGATCCGATGCAAAGTCAGTTTACCCGTTGTCTCCCAGAATTATGCATAATATTGTGTCCATATTTCAACCCTATACTTTTATTTCAATGTTTCCTGAGTCTAATATTTTATGACTCGGTTACACCCAAAAAATGAATATCATTATTTTTAGGATCCTGGCAGACTTCGACTCGATGATTTTATGAGTAAGTGTAGACTTATGGACAGTTGCATATTTATTTTATGTCTTTTCAGTTTTATTATGTAACCATTGGAAGATTAAATAACAGAATTGAAAAAGAGAAAGTAATGATTCCATTCGGAGAAAGTCAGTAAAAAGAGTATACAGTCTGTAATTCTTCTTTTGTGCCTTTCAAGAAGGGAGTGAAAGTATTCATGAAATTAAGCCTCCCGTAAAATCACCCTACGAAACTGAGAAGGTCCGACAACTCCAGACTTTATTCAATTCAATAAACTACAGCTCAAACCACACTTACGATTTTATTTTGCTTAACAATAGCCCATTGTGTCAAAGGAATGGGGTTGGGGATGACACAAGTTGAGTGGATTTGGCCATTGATTCAGATTCAGGCTCAATTTATTTTACATTCTCAAGTGAAAGGTAATGGTTGCATTTTGAGCTCCTTTTTTGTCAGCAAGACTATTGTGTATATTTGACTGCTGGCTATTGTCGGATTTAAATCGGTGGGAGAGGTCAGTCGTACCCTTTAGTCACAAAAGTCCGACATATAATTTATCTCGTGAAATATTTGGATGGTGGACATCAAAATAGAGCCTCTTGGGATGGCATCAAAAAATATCAGGAAAAGAAATGATATGAGAAGGAGTAAAATATTTCCCCGTCCTCTTAAATTTGAGAATAAATCTCCCACCCGTCCCTGGCTTGGTCATCTTTTCACATAATCCAATCCAATTTCCATAAAAACTTTATATTTCTCATAATAAACTGATATCAAAGGGATATCAAGATCAAGTTTAGTGCATGCAAACACTCGAGAGACACTGGATGAATGGCTAGCAATTTGAAATCTCCGTCCACCACATTTTATTCTCAGTTTTTATTCCTTTCTCCTCATAACCATTTTGTGACAGGGATAAATAAAAAGTGTAAAACCTGACTTTTTCTAAATAATGCGAAAATTCGTGGGCTGAATGAATGGTAAATAAGGCGGATTAAGTAAGGAGCATCAGAACCGGATCTTTGTTTTTTTCTTTATTTTACCAGTTATGTCCAGATAAAACAATTTTACATCCCCTTTGTGGTGGACATAATAATTTCCTGTTGATTACTCCAATAAAAAGCAAGAAACCTTTTCAAATACAAGTCGGACATTCGGCTTCCTTTTGTCTGAGCATTATTTTCGTATAAAGGAAACTGTGATGTGGAATCTGTCCGGGAAGAAAAACACAAAATATGTCGACTTTAGCAATCTCCGGTATAAAAAGTGACCAATTTCCTATAAAATTGGTTCTTGTCCAGCATTCTTTAGATATCAAAGTGCCAGCCAGATTTACCCATTAAGTACAAAATAGTTGTCTATACTTAATGGCCGTGGGTTGTCCATCAAAATTATCGTTTAAAGAAATACTAATCGCCTCATTTATGGTTTTAGCGTAACTATCAGCCTGCTCATTCATTGTGCACAGTATTTTCCATCTACCAGAATTGGAGTGGAGCTTTTATTAAATCAAAACGTATTTTTTTTATTCCTCTATAATTGAGTTTTCTGCAAATTGTTAAAAGACTGCATTAGATGATTTCTGGTAAATAGGCCAATTTTTTGCCAAAGTTTTATCACTTATGTCCATAATAATAGCACGGAAAAACACTGACCCGGAACTGACTTGCTTAGTTTACGTGGCATATCCGGCCTCCCTGTTTTCTAGGCCGCTTTCTAAATTGTTAATTAAATTCAGAGAATGTGGAAACAATTGATTCGAGTTCACAGTTCCGATTTGAAGGTGGTGGCTGTCCCAGTTCTGTGCCTGACTATAAAACGACACGTACTTCCTTCACTCTCTTCAATAAAAATGGATTAGTCCATCAGTAAGGTATCTCCTGTCGGTGAATGAATTCGCCACCCGGTTACGGTAAGTGGCCAGGAATAACGCACGTACTCTTCGGAGTTACGAGTAAGTAATTTAAATATTAATGACATTTTTAATCTAATAATACTTGAACATTCTTAATTAAATACTCAATAATTTCAGGTCTTGCAGCTGAAGAAGTTGTTTTAGACGGGCTGCTTTATCGTTCCGGCGTCATTCCCCAGAAATTTGTGGTATACAATCATTTGAAACCAGTTTGCCTTCAATTTCATTAATGCCAATCTACTAATTTGACAGTCGCTTTGGAGGATTTCCTGAATCACCTCCAAAAATTAGAGCTGGCATGCGTTCTGTAATGTACGCAATTCCAAACCGCACCATTCCTGTTCAGTTCCGTGAAACTGAAGGTTTTAGCAACCTGGACAAAAACAAACACGGCACGGTCCAAACTGCAAAATTTGAAGGAATAATCTGCCCGAATTCCCTTAACTTCTAAAGACATTGCTGCTACTTACTACACAAACAAGGCTACACAATCTCTGGTCAACGTGAACTTTGTGGCTAACAACAACCAAATTAGTTACGTTGGTTAGGATTTGGAACAACTTTAGTCAGCTTTTCAATCGGATATCGGCATTGATAAAATACGAGCATCTCGAAATACAAGGATTCCACGGTGAATTGTTTTTTTTTCGGAAATGTAAATTTATTTGTATTACGAAAACATTGTAATATAATGAACACATCCCTGTATTGGCTACCCATAATAAAAGAATGTCATTCAATTTTTATTAAAACTATATGAGTTGGATTTAACCTTTTTGATTTCCGACTTTTGTAAATTTGTGCCATTGTCATTTTTTAATT
>JAAXNX010002222.1:0-14231 GCA_036491905.1 Folsomia manolachei
AATCTCTGGAGCAGTGATGGGCACAGCGGAGATTGCTTTGGGAATAAAATCGGATTTGAAATTGCTCCGAAAAGAAATAATGATGGGGAAAATGAACATGAGATTTGAAGGGCGTCATCACCCAGACTCTGATAAGGTCGACTCGGATAAGGTCACTCCAGTCCAAATCCAACCACCGGTTTCAGAGATGTCCCAATTTCTAGAATCCTTCAACAACGTTTTGGCCAATGTAACCAATTCCGGTGTGGATTCGGAGTCCACGCGAAAGATAATCACCACAAATTTTATCCGAATCCTGTCCGCCATGTTGATTAATGGTCCTCCAAGCACGCAGAGGAGGAAGGATGATATCCTAAAACTTATGAGGACCGTGTTAAATGGGGAGATTAATTACTCCGCTGTCGTCACCAAGTTGCCCTTTATTCTCAAAGAGTCGGAAACGAATCAATTTATTAGTTTGATTCAAAGTATTAAAGAGGTAAAGGGAAAGAATATGAAGCGTAATTTAATTGGGTCTTATCATTGATAAGCCACTTATCTTTAGGACGAATTCCCAAAAATCAATAAAGCCCGACAAGAAGATGAAGACGAGGACGGTGAAGATGAGGTTGTAACTGTGGCGCCAGTTCTGGTTCCTGCGCCCACGCCCGAATTTCAGGAAACCGTAATTTTTCTACCACGACCAGGTGATCAGGGTCAGGCTGGCGTCGTGACGGCGGGTGGCGTCATCGCTGGCGGAGTAGGGACGTCCTGTCGTTGTTGGAACAAATAATAAGACAGGAACGGGACAGACGCCGCTGAAAACTCAAGCCCCGTTGCGAATTGTTGTAAGACAACCACAGCCCAAACCTGCGCCAACTTTGGCGTCGACGATGAAACCTAAAACTCAGTTTCAAAAGATTACGGATGCTGTTGTGGAGTCAAATAAACGTGAATCAATTTCAAGGTTTAATTGATAGTTTGCCAGATTTGTTTGCGGGGATTGATGGGCTTGTGGATGGGGTTGAAGGGATTATTGGGGATCAACCAAGTACTTGATTTAAGGAGGAGTTATTTGTTGGAGCATGATGTTTAAAGCCGTGAATAAATTCAAGGGAAAGAAATTAATGCTGTGAAGTTGTTAAGTAAAATTATTAACATTTTTAAATTATGAGTAACAATTTTAAACAAAATTTATTTTTACTTATTTACCCATAACATTATCTGCAACATGAATTAAAACACTGATCAAGAAAGATCAATTCATGTCCAAATTTTGATGCTATTTCTCATCTCATTTTTTATACCTCTTCAACTTCAACTAGTTCCACTAACTGGGCTCTGCTATAAAAAATTATGCTTCATACTATTATGCATTCCGTTCATTTTGCATCATTACAATTGTTTGAGAATAATTTCATCATACTCATTTTTAGACCTGAAACGAATTAAGACTGTCTCGTTTCTCATGTGCGCATCATTTTTCGTGTGACGTGAAAAACGAGAAGAAGGTCGCTCAAACCCAAGAAATGACCAACGGACGTCTCATTGTTCATGTGCAACTGCTTGCTTCATGACAGGAGACTGTGCTGGACAAAAGCTTCCACTTTGGAATATACTAAGGGCACCAGTGTCGTATCAGGTTGTAGGAAGCCTTCAATAAAAGTCTGATGAAGCCAGATTGCAGATCTCATAAAATGAAAAATTCCATCACGGCGACAGTTTTTGACGACATTTTAAAAACATGAATTTAAAAATCCAGTACCTAAGACTAAGCTGGATACCGTGACAAATTACTTCCTTGCAATATTCACTCGTTTAACTACAAATCCAAAAAAATGCTGATAATAGAAATGAAGCAATAACATGGATCTCGTAACAATTTATCCTGACAATACACACCCAACCAGAAGCAAGGGTTCATGACCAGAGAATGATTCATTTATGCGTCATTAAAGCAATAAAAATAAGGTCACAGATTTATGATAAGTAGCCAATTGTCCCATCCTAGTCTTCCATAATGAGGTCATAAATATGAGTCCAACCAACCACACGGGTTTGAAAAAAAGAGTATTTCGTAACCTTTTAATTCATCTATGCCTCATCGGCGTATATAAAGTCGAGCCAACAACCCAGGAAGCTATCCAGACTTCAAGCCATTTGATAAGAACCTTATCTGAGAAAAGTTTTCAAAATGGAGAGCAAAAACATTCTCATCCTCACCGTTTTATTGGGATGTGTTTCATGGGTAAGACAAAATTTTGTTAAAAATGTCACATTTTAAAATGACACATTTAAAAACGTACCATTTTTCAACCTAACGTTTTCCAAATCTTCCAGAGCGTCGCCCTACCCCAAGCCAAAGTTGACCCGGTTAACCCACCTCCACCCGGCGTGACGACGACAATGTCGCAAAAAGTGCAAATCGGCCAAGCCCGTCAAGCTCTGGAAGGGGCGACATCAACCCTTCAAAATAATCTGGTAACGGCACTCACCTCGCTGGCGAATGCTTCGGCGATCGCAGGCTCCAACGTTAGCCATGCCGCGGCCCTCTTGGTTCGTGGTCTTGTGAGCAATACGTTCAGTCTGGGTGGGGTTGTGGCTTATATGCCACGCCTCATTTTTCTGGATGGACCCACACAATTTATTGAGACGCTCCGACTTATTCGAAGTAATCAGATCCGGGTCCCATCGGACATGAATGGAGCCATTGATACGTTGCTGGTGTTTGCGGGACAGGTTCGAGACTCTGGGGTTGGGAATAATTTTACGCCTTTGGTCACTTTCTTCCCGAATATTTTTGTGGGGGTGGGAGACTTTTTGACGACACTGATTGACTCAGTTTTCACGTTTATTGCGCCGAGTGCTTCAGGGACGGTTGGGGTTGGAGGTGGGGCTGGAGCGGTGCCGATTCTGATGCCGGGTGGAGGTGCGGAGCCAGGCGCTCCGGTGCCGGTTAGGAAGGTTGGGAATGTGGTGGTTTAATTAGAGGAGTTTGTAAATTAGTTTTTGTAGTAGGGTCAAAAATTGGATGGACTTAATAAAAGCGATGATTTAGACACAAAGGTTTTTGAAACTTTAAAATTGAAAGTCTTACGAATTTGAGTGGTAGTTGCATCCATGCAATTTGAATCATGCCAAAAAATACAAGNAAGGTTTTTGAAACTTTAAAATTGAAAGTCTTACGAATTTGAGTGGTAGTTGCATCCATGCAATTTGAATCATGCCAAAAAATACAAGGTTTGCGATAACTACTGGTAATTTCATGTTGAATGCATTGGAAATGTAACATTTTATTGATTCTGTGGTAATCGTATCAGATTGTTTCTTTTAATTCCAGTAGGTATAGATCTAGGTAGGTAGGTAGGTAGGTAAAGGTAAGGTAATAATAATAATATTGAAAGATAAAATCCTTTTTGACGCTCAACGTTAAAATGTACTCTTTACCGACATTTACTTACGGATTTAGAATTATTATTTTAATGCTACACAAATTACGGAAAATGAAAAACATTTCATTTCTACGTTGAAACATGCCGTTCTACTGGTGTTGGTACGAGGACGAGCGTTTGGGTTTGGATTTCGATGTGGATTCCACTCCAACGCCATTGTGATACTCGTTGTTACCTGAGGAGCTGATAACTTTAGTCTTTAATTTCATGTTTTCACCCCCACCACTACTGCTTCCATTACAAATAGAGGCCGCAGCGGCATAGGTGTGGCTTAAATGTTTTCGTGGGAGTTCATCCGACATTCGGCGAGGATTTTGGGGTAGAGAGTTAATTTTTGGGGATGATGTATCGGGTGAGGGTACATATTCTGAGATGGATCCACTGCCACGAGGGTGGTTAAAACCGTTTTGATTCATAGATCCATTAGCTGGGTGATGATTGACGTGATGTAGATGGGGATAGTTTCCATTCAATTGTGGGCCGTGGCCGTTTCCATTTACAACTGGATTACTGGCAGGAGCTGATGCGGTTAAGGAACCATTCAATCCGGGGTTGGTGTTACTGCTGAGTCGGTAAAAACATGTGGAACAGACTCGGACTGGGCTGAATAATTGTTCACTTGGGATTGTGATGGCGTGTTCGGAGCAGTCGGCACAAAATATCTTTCCACACGATCTATAAAAAATAGAGTAGAGCAATATTAGACCCAACTTCTAACTAGGTCCTGTCCAAAGCCAAGTAAAATCCTTACCGGCAATGATGTTTTCGCTTTCCTAACCAAAATGTGGCTTCACACCCCATGCATCGGGTCACAGCAAAGTCTGGAAGCCAAAGGGGTGGTCGAGTGTCTCTCTCATCGACAGCTTCCCAAGAAATTTCCGAGGAATGTGACTCATGGCCTACGGATTGATGCTCACCACTGCATAAAGAGTCTGCTACGGATATCTGGAATGGATGCAGCAAAAATAAATACAAAATTGCAAAAATCTTTCATCAAAATTATAAACTGTTTACTTACCG
Source organism: Folsomia manolachei (assembly GCA_036491905.1). Lineage (NCBI taxonomy): Eukaryota > Metazoa > Arthropoda > Collembola > Entomobryomorpha > Isotomidae > Folsomia > Folsomia manolachei. The sequence goes on from JAAXNX010002222.1 coordinate 4,452, forward strand.
CATCATCCGCTCTATCCACTAAATGGTGATGGGTACACTGATGACACACTTGTTTCTTGAGAGCATCTCGATACATTTGCAACTCTCTTTGAAGGTTGTCGATTTTTCCCTGAATTAAAACAAAAATCAAAACATTAACCCTTGCAACATACGCAACATCCAAAAATGTCATGTAAACTTACTCTGTATCCAGAAATGATGACATTCAGTCTACTTTGCACTTCATCATGAAGGGGTTCCAAGCCGTCCACATCAAAGTAAGGTTTAGTCAGTGTCCCTATATTTGTTGGAAGAAATCGCTCTCCTCTTGGTCCAAGCTGCTTAATGGATCCAGATGAACCTTGTTCCTGTTCCTCAGAAGTGGAGTTGACTACACCATAAGGAAAGCCGGCGGAGGTGGAATGAGTCCTTGAATGATTCGGAGTGACGCCATTTTTAGTTCCATTTGACACCCCGTTTCCAACAGGGTATAGAGTTGATGAGGTCGAGGTGGATGTCGAGCTAGGAGGCGGCATCGCAACACTTCCAGTTGTAGACGTCGTGATGTTGTTAGTACTTTGGGCAGTTATTGTAGAAGAGTTTGAAGTGTTTAATGCATTAGAATGCGTTGAAAGGGGAACATCATCTTGTAAAAGTTTTCTGCTCGTGGCACAAACTTCACATTGTTGTGGAATTCCAATAATTTGATCTAAATCTGGTCCCGATTGTGGTAGGTTGGCCAGGGCTGCTAGCAAATCCTTTGAATTAGTCTCAATCGACTCCCGAGCTATTCTCTTTCCTGTGAATGAATTTTCTTCTCCCTCCTTACTCTGAAGGGTGGGATTATATACTCGTCTCTCAGGTTCAGTCTTCCTTAATAAAATATCTGCACGGACACCGGCTTCCACCTGATCTCGTTCAGTCTTGTGATGAACATCCATTTCAAATTTGTGCATCCCACTCCCATTTCCAACCACGGCAGAAGAATACGAATAAGACATAGAATTGTTTGAAGGAGAAAATGGAGGATCCGGAGTCACAATACTTTCCGCTACTAGTGTGTCCGTAGAACTTTCGATAGATTTTAAATATTTTAGATTAATAACGCTGGCCGCGGATTTCTGTTCTGAATTAGTTTCTTCCTCATTTTCCGAGTCATCTTCAGAACGGGGTGTGGGACAGGTGGAAGAATTAAAGTTTTTCAACTCTTGATCTTGATTGTGCTCATTTGAGCTGGATAAGGTTGACACGGGATCGTAATAATAAGATTCGCTATTAGTACTGGCAGTTCTGTGTCGGTGATCGATATCTTTGGAAGCGGCTGTTAACATTTTTTCAGTTTGAGGAAGACATTCCACTTCTTCCGAATCGATGCCTAAAACACTGGGAAAATGCCAGTGAATAAGTAAGCTGATTTTTAGATTGAGTAATTAGTATGTCTATGCCAGGCAGTTTGACCGCTATTCCTTACCTATCAGATAAACTAGGATCACTTTTTCTCCGTCGTAGTACACCAGCATGGGGTGCATGTAGATTTTCACAAGATGATGACCTTGCTTTTGACTGTTCTAATTTACTCTGGCAAAGTCTATCTGAAGCCTCGCAGTCCGCAGCGACAGAAGGGGCTGGAGAGGATTCTTGACTTGGATTTATGACTTCGGTTAGAACAGATGTAGGATTGTCAAACCCCAGGTAAACTTGGGTCCATAATTTTAGTTCGCGTACTTCACAACAAGGCCATAATACCTGGGAAAGACGTAAACATAATGTCATCAATACGGAAATTGCAACATGTGATTTTGTTGCATGGTAAAATTGTCATGTGATCTGTCAATGTAATCTGTTTGGCACGCACCTGATCACAATTACTATAAAGATGATTGCGAAATTGACCATAGTTGGCAGGAGCACGAAGAAATCGCCAAATTGAATGGGTTGAGGAGCCAACACTTAAAGCATGTCTTTCCTTAGTTGTGTTACACAGGAATGTCCCAAACAGATTGGAATAGGTGTGCTGAGCAAGTTTTACCTAAAAAACGAAAATCCAATTATAAAGCAACTGAATTATAAAGCCTTCTCAAAAAGTGGACAAATTCCAATCGAGAGAAATTACCAAAAATGTTAAATTGAATTCAAAAGCAGTTGGAAATTGACTAATCAATTGGTGCAAGCAGTCCAGCCATTGCAAGAAAACAGGGCATCGTTCATTCGCATCCTCAGAGCCAACTCCTTGTCCGCAACGATCTGCAAATTTATGACCAAAGTCTAGCCACTCCCTCTCTACCAATACTTGAAATCCCTGCATTATTAAAATTCTAATTAGTGAACAATCTCCAACATTATCATTATGAAAATAGGGCAACTAATAAATACCTCCAGACTTCGGTAGTAAGGATCAAGCAAAATCTCGGCCAAAGCGACAATCTGTGGAGTTCTATCCCATCCATCGGAGCAGTGCACCATGACGGGTCGGGCTTCATTTTCGATCGCCGTTCCAACCGTTACAGCCGCCTTCATCAGTCCAGACATGTGTTGCAGCCATTTACAACTTTCCAGTTGACTGAACCAACTAAAATCAAAACAAAAACAATGCATTAGTTGCTGAACTGAGAACAACAGTCTAAGACATTACTCAATTTAGTAATTATCATAATTTAATTATACTGAGCAAACATGATGTTTATCCCTAATTGTAATGGCACTTTGTTGTTGACAGCACACAATCAAAAACAAGACCGTCTCAATTTTAAGAGACATTTCGCATCCACAAAATTAGTGAATGACAGGAGGATGTGGTAAATTCAATGAACCGATCAACAATAAATACCATTGGTAGTAAATAGTAAAAATATAAATAAACAAATAAAAAACAAATAAAAATATATAACACCCTTAGTCATTATTAAAGTTGATAAAAAAGTAAATCTCTTCTTGAGTAGCATCACTCATGTTACAAGACTTACATAGTTTTAAATTGATTAAAGAATGCGGTTCAAAGTCCAATCATTTACATGTAAAGGAAAGTGTCTAACAAAAATAACCGATGAGTGTTGCAATCAAAATGTCCATACACAAGATAAAATTAATCAAAATATAAGGCACGGCAGCTACTAATATTAATAAGAGTGATTCATGCAGCAAAGTCAAGTCTGCTGTTTTGATAAATCTTTTTAAATAGTTGTACATCATCATAAAAGTTGTGACTAAAATAAATTCTTACTTGTTATTTGCTTGGTCGGCTGGAAGGGAGCATAGGGAGCGGACATTGATAAAGCTCTTTCGTATGGAATGTATATTTGCCAAATTCATAAACTGTATTTCACAGTTAGTATAATACTCCAGGCATTCGCAACCTCCACCTAAGGATTAGAAAGGATAGGAATTGTAAAAACTTGCAATTGCAACCAACCATTTCTGCCAAATCAGCAGGGTATCAGTTAGCAAATTCCACATGGAATTGAACCCACCTCTGGCACGATTAACCACAGCTGTGGAATACGATCTGGCATCAAGGATTAAAAGTTTCTGAAATAAAAACAGACCAGACACATGAAATAAAATAATGAGTATTCACAAACATAAATAAATAATCTTGTCTCAAGTGTTATGAAGTGGGATCAAGTTTAATTTAATTCCAATCAATGGATGAGATGAATACATGTTTTTGCAAGAGATTTGCCAAAAATAGATTTAAAGACCAATTTTATGGGTAAAATTACAAATTAGTATCTCAGGACTAACCTTGATATTTGGTGGATCAGGTACAACCTCCATGGAGGACATGGAATTACATCCACCCGGAGATGGGGGTGGTCCATCCCCGTTGTAAAATAGTTCTCCAGAAGAATTATCCAGAAAGGAAGAATTGGCCGAGGAGGAAGAAGAATTAGTCTTTTGCTCATTTTTACAAGTGGAAACATTTCCCCCATCTGGGATGACTCGGCCATTGTCCGCACAGGCTAGAACAATATTTTGAACTAGCTCCTCATCCTCGTTTGATCTCCATCCAAACCATCCCACTTCAGGTTGACTGCAGCGACTTATCACAGCTCCATTTCCTTTGTGTCTATAGAGTAAATAAAGTAAAAAAAGTTTGTAAGTAAAAGCAATCCACTTACTCTCTTACTTGACCCATATTTGTCTACTTACCTCCAAACCACAGCCGGAAACCGGCGAGCACTCCTAAAGCACGCAACTTGTTCCAATTTCCTTTTATCCATGACACAAGGAACGATAATATGTGTGGGGTAAGAGTTACACAACTCGTAGTCTTTATTCTCGTCGGAAATCCGCCAAGGTCCTTGCACATTAAATTCCATCCTTTTAACTTCAGCATCAAATCTTTCCTTTGGGGTTGGAAAAGGGGGTAGATCCCATCCCAAGTGGGCTCCGACTTCCTCTCCGACACCCTCTCCCTCCTTCGTTCTCTTGTAAAAGGTGAAGGCAAAATTATCCTCGACCTTCTTAGTTGGAGAAATAGCAGCCTGAATCCTCTTCAACATTTCCAGGGCAGCTATAAAAAGCAAAATAACTATGTACAAATTGGCAAGCAATACATTAATAAAGTTCAAATGTAATCACTGACCTTCATTATTTGGAAAAGTGCTTCGAATGGCTCGAGCATCTTTGCAGTTGAGATGAAGGTAAAATATATCTCGACACTCGACAGATTCCAAAAGTCCAAGTGGAAGATTGTACGTCGACTCCTTAGTTTGGAGGAAGAGGCGATAATTGGTAAGGACCAGAGTTCCATCCGAAACTTCAGTCTTGTGTTGTAAAATTTCACCACAAATCAGGGTGAAGGGCAGGGCTCGTGTTTGATGGAAATGATGACTGGATTGATTAGTTGTAGCGGAGATAGGAAGAGGTTGTTGTGAAGAATTCAAATTCCCAACAAGATTTGGATTAATGTAGTTATCTCCTGGTCCTGAGGGTGTCGGTTCACGTTCTCGTTCACGCTCACCCTCACCATTACTGGGTACAGGGTGGCTGTTTGACATTGATGAGGAAGAACAAGAGGATAAGGATGAAGAGTAAGATGAAACCACAGATCCAGATCCAGTCCCACCAGTAAATACGACACTACCAGCTCCAACTCCCGCTGGTGTTGGTGTTAGAGTTGAAGTTGGAACTGGAGGGATCGCGCAAGTGGAAGATGTTCCGTTCTTTCTTAAATCTCCATTAGCATAATTACTACCGCTGCCACCATTCCCAAAGGTGTGTTGATGGTGATGATGGTGTTGTTGCTGGGCTTCAGCAAAGGTTTCAGAGGAAACCTTCATCGAGGAGGAAATGCCGTCGGTAGCACTGGGCTCCTCACTATTTGTCATTTTTTTAAACCACACCCTCTAAATATAGAGTTTAATCAAGTAACTAAAAAATGAGGTAGTCTCCCGTTTCACTGCAGTTTCATAGTTTTGATCACTCTACTAGCTAGCACACGAAAAATATAGTTTAATACACTCACTTTTTGATTGTTTCCTATTTTATAACTACCGTAAGACTCTTGCAACTATCGGGACACTTCTTTCTCTTCATGATGCCAGAGGAGAAATTATATTTCGCCCATTCTCATTATCAACTTTCCTCCAATTCCCATTAGAATTTCGACACCACTTCAGCAAAGGCTAAGGGGCAGCTGTTTGTTTGTTTAGAAGAATCTGCCTGCACAGCACTCAGGATTTTGCTTTACTCTAGTTTATTGAGTGAGTGGTCGTAAAAATCAGGAGGAAGTAAGTGCATCAAGTGTTTTTAGCGAGGTTCTTCTTCCCAGAGAGTTGGTTAACTCATTAACTTTCCGGCGTTGAATGTAATGCTCCTTGTTTTTACTACACGTATAAAAAAGAAACCCAACTTTGATTAAATTCTTCCTTAATTTAAATGTTAAAAGGCTTTTCCTTTTCCACGATAAAGTTTAAACAGCTCAACTATCTCCCAACTATAAATTGGAGTCGGATACTTGAGCTTGACTTACTCAGTTGGGAATGACTTATTCCTTCGCTCAACCAGAAATATGAGCCTGCTGGAGGATAGATAAGCAATGAGTGATGGTTTAGTGAAGAAATCCTTTCCAGTAGTGGCACAATAAATGCAAGGAACAGATGACAAGAAGGAATCCCTCGTGATGAGATGTCTGCAATTGCAATTCAAACAAAATATTAAGTCAACATTAACATAATATGGTTGATGGATGGACTACGTGCTAAATACACAGATAAATTGAATAACCTATGCTTATCTAAGCTGAATATTTATGTCCAGCTCAGCAACTAAGTTGCATTCTTCTTTGTAGTTGCGATAAAATGATGAACCCACCCACAAAGCGAGTTGTATACCCTCTTAACAAATAAATGTAGATTATATTATGAGACGAGACACTCATAAATAAATAGTGTCCTTCACTAGAATTTTAGCTTATCTTATCTTCATATGCACCCACTCCAGAGTCAAGTGGATGGGTTGATGGGTAGATAGAGAAAAAACGTGACCTCTACAAGCAAATAGTAATCAATCCATTTTCCCGTAATGGACAAAAATACGGCAAACAAGTAGACAAAGAGCAGAAGGAGGCTAATTGGGAAATGGATGAAATTCAATTAACTTTCTTCCTAGCAAATGCTAGCTATCCATCCGTTATCAATTGAATTGGTAGAGGAAACAGGCAAGAAATGGTTTGTTTAAATATCAGTCACTGACATGAAACCTATCAGTTGAAGGATTACTTTTGATTTTTATGTCATTTTCTTGTACATTGCATGTTACACCGCTTTGGCGTGACGTCAGTTGATAGCGAGGGATAAATTGATAAGTAAAAATCAATTGAAGTACAACAGAATTTGCGACTATTTATCAATGAAATTAAGATTTTGCAAGACTTCCACAGAAATCTGCGTAGTAGGAATAGGAAGGAAGCCACGCTAGGCCACAGACAAAACAATATTTGATTATGTGGCAAGAAAACTTTATTTATTTCGATTAAAGTTTCAAATTACTGGTGTGACGTGTTTTGTGGCTAAGGTTTAGTTTGTATGGATTGAATGCGTCAGGGAAGGAGCCCAATTTACTCCTATTATGCTATTCAAGATAAACAAGGCCTTTGCCTTTACCCAAATATTTCCTTATGTTCCGAAAAAAAGCTTGCACTGTCCACTTCATTCAAGGAATTGACAGTTCGTGGTCGGTGGAAAAATAAAATTTGACGGTTTTGTTTGGTCGATAAAAAAACCACACATTTGCTATATATGAAGAGAAGCTGATAATTCTAATTACATTATTTTACTTGGAATATTAATTCTATGATAAAGCTTCTTATTTTGATTTAGTTCTAGATTAGAAACTAATTAGAGTTGAGGGAGAGTTCGGCTGAAGTATTCATGCCGAAATGTCAGGCTTCTCGAATCCGATGAACGATAATGAATTGATTTTCACGAATTGTTGACCATTACTTTTTACGAGATTTGCACCGTCAAAGAAATAAAATACAGTTTCAAGTATCCCTTTATGGCCACCTTATTTTAGTTTCATAAAATTACCAATTCATTGTGCATTGCCTCGTTTACACGTAATTGATGTGGAACAACCGAAGGAACGAAACTAAAAATATGAACCACTATTCTACACACTCACACTGTCTACTGATCCCCGAATTAGCCAAACAGCCCAATTATTGTCCTGATGGGTGTTTTTTTATTCGAAAGAAAAACAATGCAATTGAAGAGGATGACGAGACAGTACACTAGACAAGCGTTTCGTGATCCTGGTGAGCTACAAAACAAAGCAAAGCAAGGTTGTACAAAAATATAATACTCACCTTAATTGATGATAAGTGGTTTTGTAATGTAGTCGATCGATGTTGGTACTGGTTGTCTTCGGCTGACCAGCACAAACAGACGTCAACACTATGGAATATTGAATAACTTCACAAAACTTCACTTGAAATGGTCCCACCGACAGAATTCTCAATAATAATAACAACTGATTATATCCCGTACACACAGCAAAGGTCAAAAATGTCACTAGAATCCTTCCGCTGCACTAATTCACCGACACAAGCAACTAGTTGGTCTTGGCTATCGAGACGATGATCCAACTCCACGGCAGGTAAAAGTTTCTTGTCGCCAAACTGCAAAGGAACAATAAAATATAAGACACTCCTTTATTAAATCACAATGCGACTCACATCCCAGTTATATTTAGCCTTAATTAATTATTAGAAAACTTTAGTTTAGTCACTACTACCAAACTGACCTTGGCCAAGTTACAGCAATTTATTTGAAAACACGAGAAACTACTTTACAAATCAAATGTTGATTCAAAAAACAGCCAATCAATCAATCCACACTATTAAATCAAGACAAACTTAGTCAAGAGCTAAATAAATATAAATTGACTCAAGTAATTTAAAACTATTACGGCTTCAATTACAAGACTACATCTTGGAATAACTTGGAATATCGTCTAAAATTTCCTTATCCTTATCCTTCCTTTGAATGAACAACATTTCTAACTGATTAATTCACTCTGATATCCAAATGATATTCAATCCTGAATTTAATGAACATTACTTACATTCCGCCGAGAACTTAATTAATTTCCAAGCATAGACACTTTCTTTAATTGATTTTTGGCAAATTTGCACACTCCAAGAGTTAAAAATTGGCAGAATCCTTGGTTCCAAGAAGTGGATTTTAAAAAATAATAATTCCGAATGTTGAAAAATCTCGAGTTAAATTTAGTTGGTGGTGTGTATTAGAGTAAGAAGAAAAAGGAAAAATCAGCAGCTAGTTGGTCTGGTTAAATATGTTGTTAAACAATGGGAGTGAAATATAAATCGTAGTATCTTTTACAAGAGTATGATGCAGGTGAGGTAGAAAGTAGAAAAAAAACAGACATTGCTAATAACATGAGTATCTGGTGGTAGTGGGGATCATCTCGTAAATGTAATGCTATATCCATAGGATAGTACTAAAAAAGAACTTGTATTCTGCACAGAGGCCAAGGGCTGTTCATAAGGAAGGGTAGCGTGGAGATTTTGCATGGAATAAGTTACCATTAACAAAATAAGTCGCGTAAAATATTTAAATAAGATCCTTTAATGCGTTGAAGGGCTTGTGGTTATCAAACGAGGAATTGTTGATGTTAAGTAGTCTTGAGGGAATTGTGACAAGGATGGGATTCCTTGATGTGAGGTTAGAATTCGTGTATGATAGTATGAAATGAGGAAATGGTTTTTGTGTATATAATTACATGTTCCAGAGCCAATTATTAAGGTTAGGAAATATATGGGGAGAGGCCTTATTAAGGGGTGGGTGAGGCCAATCTTGTTAAGGAAGGAACACGTGCTGTATGACTTGATATCTTTTGTTGAGGACAGAATTATGTCATAATAGGACACATAATTCTGGAGAATGTTATCCGTATTGGAGAATTCTCGCATAAGACAATTTCACTGTCTGAAAACATAGAAGGATTGTATTCTATTAATCAATTGTATTCCTACTTTGTTAGGTGAAGTGAAGTTACCGTTCCAAGAACGGTAAGGTGTTTTAATATTTCTGAGGCGAATTGTAATCCTGACAATCCTGGAACTCTAGGATCCACATTAACTACCCTTCAAATTATAAAGGTAAATGAATAAAATTAGTAAATATTTTTCTAAGTTCATGTAAAATTCGTAATTTATGAATGGACCCACCTCCTTGCATGCAGAAATGTAGGCTCCTCATTGTACGGACCCCCGTGGGAAATTCAGAACTTAGTCCTGTCCTGGGGACTATTATTATTTTGCAATATTATAATTCT
>JAAXNX010002223.1:0-14231 GCA_036491905.1 Folsomia manolachei
TGCAATTAAAAGACCCCAAATTGTAGTTTAGAATTTAAATCCAATCCTAGTCGCAACATCCATAACATACCTGCAAAACGAGTGAAAGCAATCCTTCAAAATGACACCGTCCCCCTTTTCCACTCTGCAAAAGCAGATCGGGCAGTCAAACTCTTGCTGGGAGATAAAAAGCTGACTTTCATTCATCCCAATGGTCATGGCTAAAAGTGCATCCGAACTGGTTCGACCCCCAGCAGGATCAATATTTGAACCGGTGCCTGAAGCGACTGACGCTGACAATAGTTTCCACTTTGCCTCCCAGTCCTTTGCCACGTCAGGGTCAATCCTTGCCTTTTTCTCAGGTTGGATCCCATCTTCTTCATCTAGACATTCACATCTTTCGATGAACTCATCATCACGGACTTTCTGAAAAAGACAACATATACGTCGACTTATGGTTACCCGAATAAGTGAATCTTGTGAACCTTGCATAGAAGACAGTTTATCATGGCACAGTCGCCACATTTGAATTCCAAAGCAAGTGACCCATCCCCAACGCCGGAGCACCCTGGACTGGCACATGAAACAAGGTTTAGATCTCCAATTCCACCACGGTCAAGCAATCCCGAGGTCGCGACATCTCCATCTTTCTCATTTTCCTCCACCACCAATAACTTCAAGGATCGATTCAAGTATTTTTGGAAATAGGGTGAAGGAACGAGCTGGTAAAACAAAGGTTCATCAATTAACGTTTCTGTCAACGAAGCTTGAAGAAAACTCACCGCTTTGATCTCCGGGTCGAGGAGGATTCCTCCACAGTCGTTAGCTGGACAAGGAATCTGAGGACTTGTCGATCCTTCAATGGCAAAAATTAGGCAGTCTCTAAAAAAACAAATGTCACCCAACCAAATCAATGTAAAATGTAATTGACAATCAACAACATTACAATCTCCTGTATTTACCTGCAAAAATTATGCAGACATCCATCCAACACGACCCCTTCGCCAATTTTAAGCTCAACGGAGCAGAAGGAGCAAAGGCACGGTTCAAAAGTTGTGAGTATTCCACCACCTCCGCCATTATTGTCGCCATCCAATTCCTCCTCCAAAGTCGACGCTTTCTCCTGAGCTCCACGCCCTGGGAAACTTGTCGGCGCCATCCTTGACCCCGTGTGGTTTTTGACAAAGCCAAATTACGCTAATTAATAGTTTAAAAGTTGTGGAAATTACGCATTTACCTTAAATCAAGTTATTGCATAAAGCTTATATTTTTGAGGAGTTTGTTTCAACCACTGTAGCACCCGCAATGAAAATTTTATTCTCGGCTGATTACAAAAAAATAATTTGCTGACAAGCAAAATATTACTCCTTAGAAACTACTGATGAATTACTAGAATAATTTATTGATTTACATCGAAACTTTCATGTTTTTCATATCTTCTCCACTATGAAACAAGTTTATTTTCATTCATTGCACTCAACATAGACTCAACAAATCATACAGATCTATTAGCTAAAGAGCATTACATATTTGTACAAAAACAATTATAGAAACTACCAAGAAATTATTAACAAAATGAAACGGGGTATTACAAAAATGGCATATATTTCAGTCACATCAATTCTTTCGAAGTTTTAAGTTATGTACAAGTATAACCAGAGCAAAGTACAAACAAAGCCATGCAAACGTTGCCGCAAATCCGATCCAGACATGAAAATGAGTAAATCCCCACCCCCTCACAACAATGGAACGGAAACTTTCATTTGCTAGCGTTCCCGGTAGAAAGTAGGAAACGTATTGAAACACAATTGGCATCCCTTGAATTGGCCAAATTGACCCTAAATAAGATTTCAATAATTTTAAGTAATCCCTCGTTATTAATGAGTACAAGTTAATCTCACCAGCAAGGAAAAAATTTGGAAATATAATCGCCAGACCCAATAAAACTGCTTGTATTTCTTCCGAACAGATTGACGCAATGAGAAGTCCTAAACAAAGGCAAAATCATCACATCATTCAGAAATATTTATTTATTTCCATTTCTTGCCACTCACCTAAACTAATTCCAGCCAGTCCGTTCAAAAGCAGGAGTAGAATAGCCAAGAATGTGGATCCAACAATGGAAATTTTGAAAACGAATATCAAAATGAGCAGCGATAAAATTGTTTGCAGACATAAAACTAGTCCTTCCGTCGCGAAGTAAGCTGCCATAATTTCCCATGTTTGAGTTCCAACTACACGAGCTCTCTATGAATTAACAAAAAAAAATGTTTACGAGTGCAAACTAAATTTCATAAAAATTCCAAACCAATCCATTCACAGCCAAGATTTCAGTCTCACCTCCATAGTTCCTGTGGTAAAACAAAGTCAATTATTGGATGTAATTGTGACGCATAAGATCAAACCACAAACCTTGTTTCTTATCCCAAATGTAGGTGATGGAACTGCTTAACAGCGGAAAGAATAAGGCAACACCAACCAAAACTCCGGCAGCCACATATTCCCTCAATTCCAAATCATATCTTCCGTAAATTGGATTTTGAAACTTTATCGGTAATCCACCAAGTTCCGGATTGAGGCTAAATTGTAGTTAATTTGTTATGATTATTGTATTTTCTCCAAAAATATCAACAATTTACCCGCAATCACTGAGCATTCTCTGCACAAAAGTTTGGAATGTTTCATAAACAACTTTTTGCAAACTTTTGGTCACAACAGCATCTGTAAGGAAGAAATGTAAAAAAATTATTCCTTCCTTTAAAACTTTTCCGTTCTGCGGTCTTACTTGAAGCATCCATTTCGAAAAAAATCATGGAATCCTGCACAGTATCATTATCCAGAGCAATATTTGACCCCGATCTCTCATACATGGCGTTGGAATAACCCTCTGAGAAAGTCATGAATGCAATAACTTCTCCGGAAACAATGTCATTTCTTGCATCCTGCTCGTTGTTGTAATAACTCTGTAATGTCATAAAATGTTTGACATTCACATTCTCAGACTTTAATCCGATTGTCTTGTCACGAATAATAATAATCTTACTAATTGTATCGTATCCCGTGGTAAATAGGATAAGTATTGACAACTCAAATTAGCCACGTCACACTCTCCAGGAGGATGAATGACATCCAGGTTACAGCCTCCAGTGTAATTGTAATCATAGTTAACCACTCCCACCTTAATTGGTCTCGGATCATTACCCATACTCATGCCCATCACCATTGTTTGCTGAAAACAAAAGTATTTAAAAATCGAGAGTTCCTATTTCTACCCATATTTATCTCTAATAACTTAGAATCTATTAATTTACCAGAGCAGGTAGCAGGATCATAAACATGACGAGACTGCATAATAGCCAGAATATTATGTAGTCAAGTAAATTCCGTGTTATCAAAAAGCCTCTTATTCACCAACTTACAAAACATTTCTCCACATGACATAACAATTCTTCATGATCAGAGACTTGACACGAATTGCCGAGTCAGTCATAGCTTCCAACAAGCTGGGTGGTTGGTAAGACTGATCATCCCAGGATTGGAAGATGCTGCTAAGTCTCCTACTGATTTGTTTGTTGAACTCTTTTGGAGCTTCGGAGACAATGCTTTCTTTTATTTTGGGGTTTGATGGTGACCTTCCAAAATCCAGGTAGGTTTGCTCCTCATTAGTTTTGTTACCATCGTCAACATTGCAGAGGTTTAGTAAAATTTGTTCTAAATTTCTGACTTTAAATTTTTCAAAGAGAGATTCTGGGCTCGCTTCAGCCAGCAGTTTGCCTCCTCTCATGATTCCGACTCTTCCAGTATTTTTAGCTTCATCCAAATAATGTGTGGTTATTATTATAGTGGTATTTGTATTGGATACCAGCTCCATCAAATGTTTCCAAATGCTGGAATTAGTAACAAAAACAAAACATGAACGGATTTAATAAAAAAGCAATATCATTATGCGTCTTACTTTTGTCGTAAGAGGGGATCAACACCAACTATTATACAAAATCAGATATATAGACAATACCAAGCAATCATTGATCAATTCCATTTTGTTCAAATACCTGTAGGCTCATCTATTGAATGCGTAAGAAAGGGTTATTAGAAAAGTCAAAACACACTCTAAAAATACATGTTTCTTTTTGTTACCTAATATAAGCAATGGTGGGCTGTGGATTAAGCTGACAGCGAGTGAAACCTAGACATAAATTATTGTCAGTATTTGACAAACTAATAAATGACTTCTGTAAATGTTTCAATGAAACAATCACTACACAAAAACATCTCACTTACCCTACGCTTTTGGCCACCACTGCACAATGAATGAATTCAATTGTTGAAGGAATTTATAAGGAAATATAAATGTTATTTATGTCCAACAATTTAAATGGTAATAATTGCATACCTTAGAGTTGAAATCCGACGAGTGTCATCCAGCAAGTTGAGCAGGTTCGAGATAACATCCCAACGTTTAGCAATCAAGGACTCCTTCATACCAGCAAGACTTGCAAAATATGTTATTGTTTCTGCAAATTAATATTTCGATTAATTATCACATTCATTTGCTCATATTACCAAATGGTAAGCCGACAAAATTAAAATTTCTACCTCGAATACTGAAATCTTTATAGAGAGCCGTTTCCTGAATATAATACAAAATCATTATTATTATATAAAATTGTATTTTTAACTAAACTATGACCATTTTCCTACCTGTGGCATATAACCCACCCTCCCACTTCGAGACTGGAGTTTTTCCAAATATCAAAATTTTCCCAGATTCCAGATTTGTTAACCCGACCAGGCACTGCAATGCCAGTGAAAAATTCAATAAATCTCCATTCCATCCATCTACTCAAAATTTTATCAAGTCCATTCTGTACCTGCATTGTCGTAGTTTTGCCACATCCACTGAATAAGATATCAAATTAAATGATGAATTTCACATTTATCTGACCTCCACCCTTACCTTGAGCCAAGTAAACTGTATATCGTTCCTTTTTTTACGGTCATATTCAAATTTTGCAGGACAGGTACCTTCTTTTTTGCATGCATATAACTTTTATACGCGTTGGTCACCAGAACGGCTGTGTCTCTGTGGTGGTCACGGTGTTCTCCAAATGATACACAGGTTTTTTCTGGTAACTCATTGAATCCACCGTTGATATGACCCATGTTGATATGCCCATTGGAAATTGTTCTATTAACACAAAAACACGGTTTTAAACAAGGTACGTGTAGTCAAGGCGCTTCGCTTTCTCTTTCTCTGAAAGAAAGCGAAGCGCTCTAACTTCATATGCCTTGGGTTTTAAAATCCTAATTTTCAAGAAAATACAACCATTTTTACATAGAACTTACTCCATCGTTACGGAAGTAGTGTTAGAAGCGTCTGCAAATTTTAGTGAGCTGACCCTCTGCAGCTCTGCCATTTGTTGTTCCAAGTAAAATTCTGAACACAGTAAAATTATGCTCAGCTAGGTTGATTTCAAACTCTGAATACAAACTAAATGAGACAAGCCATTAACTTTTGAATATATAGCTGAATATTGTTCATGCAGACTTTTGTGTCATCTTGTTTTAATCAGAGACCTATATATCACCCCAGGAGACGATTAAATCTAATGTAGCCAGGTTGAGGTAGAAGAGAGGTTCCCCATGTAGAAGAGCAAATGTATGATTATGTTTTTTCCTAGATATTTGGTTAATTGTTTCCCCTTACAAGTCACAGATTTGTGGTACAAGTTGGGGATTTACTTTTTCACCTCTAGTCTACGTATCATGTAGTGATTGTCAGTGCACTTGCACTGGTTATACGTAATAAACAAAAAACTCAGAGTACATGTAAATGAGTATTACTATGATTTATTGTTGTGGGGATGAGGAGTTCGTGCTGAAACACTCGAAATCATGAAGCTCACGGTCACGGACGGTGAAGTGTTATCAAGTGGTCGACCTGCATCCGATAGTGATTTTGACATATGTACGAAGTTTGATGCAGATTTTGGTACAATGCAGGGCCCATTGAGAATGCAGTGATTTTTTTTCAATTTTTGAAAGATTCTCATTAAAATACTCGTGCTGGTGAACTAAATCAGAATTTTTCAAACATTCTATTTAAGTATTGGCTTTGAATTACAAAATAATGTATTGCTTATATGAATCCAACCTAATTCTGTTAACTGTTCTCAACTTCTTGAAACCTTTTCTTATAACATACATGAAACGGCCGGATAGTAAAGCATAAAAGTTCATTGAGAGCATGTTTTTTATACAACGTACCTGTGCACTTATCAAGAATTGACTGACTGCTACCTCAACGTGTCCTCTCGATGCACTGCAGATAAACCGGTCCATCCACCCCCACTAAAAATACTTACATTCCAATGTTTTCCTAGTAAACACTTCAAACCTGCTCAACAATCATTTTACGTATCTGCAATGCTCGCACTTTAGTCTGCACTACTTTCCCCAATTTTCTCAGCAACTTTTTACAGTACTATCTAAATTTCCTGGTTTTCTGACTCCAATCAAAGGCACTGGACTGACCAAGATAAACAGAGTATTGCCAGAATTTCCCAGTAAATAAATAGTGGAATCAGGAATTCCCAAGTTTAGTGCATACAAGCAGGAAGCAAACTCATTTTATTATTAGAATTTCATTTCATTCCACTTGTCGTAACATTTTATTTGTAATTGTTCAATGCCTATTAAAATCACTATTTCACAAACGTGGCCGCAGACTTTGCGTCAGTTGTTAAATTTATGATTTTTAACCAGATTAATTACATTGTACTTTTAATTCCAGCTATGACGGACGTAGTTATTGGGTAATTTTTACTTCCACACCACACCATATGCAAATAAGACTGATGTAAGTTTTTTTCCTGCAACTATTTTCATGTAACAATACTTTGATGCAATGAAACATGTTGAAATTTTTTGGGAAAACATTTAATCACAAGCTTAGCATTGGAGATTCGTACTTCGAAAGAAATATTGCCCCTATGCCTGCCTATCCTTGAAGTTGGCTTTTCTTATTTGTCTTTATAATCCTAGCATATTAGCATCAAATGTGTGATAATTCACAAGATTACTTCATCATTCATGGCATGGCAGTCCTTTTATCTTTGGTATTGCTTGATTACATGGGCATAAGCTGACAACAAAACATAAATTCGGATATACGTCAATTTTCTGAAGTCTACATTGTCGCAGTCCCTATTCTGGGAAGAGTGGAAATTACAACACAAGGTCAAAGGTACTTTTTAGTAAGTCGTAAATGAATTACATGATTCTGAAGAAATAAGGTAAAGATTCTGTAGAAATAAGGCTTACTCCATCACATCATTGCATCCGTGAAATTCTCTAATTCTCATTCGTAGTTGAATTATGGCAAGAAATTGACCTTTGTTGAATTGTGCAAAAAAGCAGCTACTACAGAGCTGGGAGCAGATAACAATTATCTCAATATTAAAAAACAGGAACATCTTTTACAAACACGAACAAGAGCAACCTAATTAAATAGCAGCATGCAAGAGGAAAATCTAAAGAATCTAAAACAATAGGAATAGACGAAGTAGCGTAAAAAACATATTATGAGAACTAGTTACTTATGCACAACTAATACCAGTGCCTAAGTAAATG
Organism: Folsomia manolachei; assembly: GCA_036491905.1. Classification (NCBI taxonomy): domain Eukaryota; kingdom Metazoa; phylum Arthropoda; class Collembola; order Entomobryomorpha; family Isotomidae; genus Folsomia; species Folsomia manolachei. The sequence goes on from JAAXNX010002223.1 coordinate 7,612, forward strand.
CAAATGACACTTGTATATTATCCGTTATTCTCAAGTCAGGATTCGTTGTCCTAGTATGAGGTGATTTGGCTGATGAGAACTCCTCCAGGAAAGTTATAAAAATAAATGGTTCCATGCAATCCACAAACACGGCTTCCACATTTAATTAGGATTCATTTGTAATTTCATTAATTTCATAAAATTGTGAGACTCTGGAATCGAAAAGATAAGTAGGTTCATAAAGTCTAATCCTTATTTTAAACGCATCATAATTAATGCACTTACAACTTGCACGAAATAACATTCGATCCCATTGCGTAAGCAAAGCTCAATTTTATTCAATTGCTTTTTTTTACAATAATTCTATTTTCTACTTTAATAATTTGGCGGAGAGAGCCAATGAAATGTAATCTTAAATTAGAACAGTAAATGTAAATCTAAAATTTCAAAGAAGAAACAAATATTATGCAAAATATTGTAATAGCAATACAGTCATGACCAGTAACGAAATTGTACCAACTACAAAGATTAGCAACTGCAAAAGAACAATAGAAGTGCGATGCTCACATTTGGTGCGGACGTGGTGACGATTTGTTTTTGTAGGTAAAACATTAATAAATTACAGTCACAAAGCGAAACATTTTATTAAATGGAAGGGACAGCAATAATTTACCTGTCGCCTCCGTTATATAACTATCATGACGCTAGTGTCAAATTTAATTCCCAGTGGAAAATTTGACAAATAAAAGGATTACGGCAACAACTCAGAAAATATGAGTATTTGAACTGGAAAGGTTTTTAAGGAATGGAAAACATTTACTCGTGGAAATGAAACTGGTTTAATTATATTTTTAAATGCCATACAATGTATCTGTCTGAAAAAATCTGTCTGAAAAAAAAGTTTATACATCTTGTAAATTTCAGCACTCTTGTGATCCGATATAAAATCCAAATACCAAAAAACTCCATTTACTGTATAAAAAGTTGTAGGCTTTGCTGTCGATGTTTATTCAGAAACTAGAGTAATTCGGAAGGTAATGCAGAATTTCAAAAAAGATACGCCTCGACCTCAAGGTGATGAGCTAAATCTTTCGGAACAAAAAACAACATTACCCGGACTTTAATAATTGATTGCATTATTTTAATGCGTAAAAAAGCAGGGCAAAATATTTGCAGTGGGCAAACAGTACACAATACTGGGAACCATAAATGGCTAAAGTGTTTCAAACAAAAGCACACTGGTCATGCCAATTTATGACTTCTTTCTGGAATTATGTTTATGTCAACAAAACTAACAGATAACCAACCAGATAGGAACATCCTNAATGGCTAAAGTGTTTCAAACAAAAGCACACTGGTCATGCCAATTTATGACTTCTTTCTGGAATTATGTTTATGTCAACAAAACTAACAGATAACCAACCAGATAGGAACATCCTTCCTTTACTCAAGTCTAGGAGTAATTTGTGCGAAACGATTGATGATGATTATTGATTCATGATAGCACTCCAATTTTCAAAGATTACAAACAATTATTAGTTAAACAATTCGCAGTAAGTTCCGTTGCAAAATCAAATTTAAAAATTCCAACAATTCAAATCCACGTCAGAACTCATATAAAAGAGCATCCCACCATGTACTAAACATAAATCAAGAGTCGATTTGATAAGCACGAACAAGCACTTTGTTATACCACATTTCCAGTAGTTCAAGCTAGTTTTTTATATTTTTTATATTTCCGACACTTTGAGACAATTTTCACCAAGAAATAATAACAATGCTTCCCATTCTGTTTCTAGCGTCCATCCTTCTCTCTTTGACCTTAACCGTGGATGGACAAGGTTTGCAAAAATATAAACATTTTACTTCCACAAGACGTGTGTCTAAAACAAAATCTAAATATTGGTTACAGTTTCCATCCCCCAGTCCGAATTTGAGTCAGCCGTCACCTCGAATGGATTCCCACGCCCAAGCTCTGCCCAATATAATGGCTTCGTCAACTCCTTGGCTGCAGCTGCCATCACCACGAAAATGGAGGCAGCCATGTTTTTAGCACAAGCTCTTCATGAGAGCGCCGGACTAACTACAAAACGTGAATTTGGCTGTTCCGGGCAGAACGGATGCCCCGGTCGCTACCCGCCTTCGGTTGAATGGGTGTCAGAATGTCAAGGAGGTAATTTCCCCTCTGGACGAAGTTTCTATGGTCGTGGCTACCTTCAATTGACATGGTGCTCAAATTATATCCAAGCAAGTCGAGCTCTAGGAAGGGGAGACGCCCTTAAAAATGATCCAGATTCAGTTGCACAGTCCGAAGATTTGTCATGGGGAGTATCCGCATGGTTTTGGAGAGTCAACGTTCATTCCGCCCTTGGGGGGACGAATGAATTTGGTCGAACTACCAGAGCAATTAATGGACAGAGTGAGGAGTGTCAGGGGAATGGTAAAAATGAGGCAAAGTCTCGACAAAGGTTCGCATATTATACCAGGGTCTTTTCGGCGTTTCGTGTGGGTGGCAGCCCTAACGAGGCAGGTTGTCCGTATTAAATAATTATGAATTGCGGTGAAACTTTTCAAAAAATAATCCTAACCTGGTCCGTATCTAGTCAGAAGTGCAATTACATAAAATAATAAGTAAGTTATTCAATAATACGTATAAGTAATTCGTGAATAAAATTATGTTTCAAGCACAAACTTTATGTCGACGTTTCTTGAACATATTGCACTGCATTAATCACTGTCTTCCAATTCAAGAGAAACGGTCTGCGATGTGGTCGGAACAACAGACCTTCCGAATTTCTAAGCACAAATTGCTACCTGCATTCTTCTACTGGTACACCCTCTACTACAAGTGGGCAATTTGTGGTTGCAATCACAAAGTAATTGACACCTTATTGTGAACCTTTTGCTAAAAAAAATAACTTCAATAAATCTTTTTTACAACTCAAAACGTCCAAATTATCTCTCCACATATAAAGCAGAAACACGATGCTGCCCAATTCAGTACCACAAACACACTACATCATAAAATAACCTCTCATCCAGAACTCACGGACTTCATTTCAAATATGAGACTTCTCTTCGCAGTCAGCTTCCTCCTTCTAGGTCACGTCAATGGCCAAGGTATCCAATTCTCATTAATTCAAGTTTCCTCAAGTCCATTCATCTCTGCTCTTTTCCAGTTTCCGTCTCTCAATCCGAATTTGAGAAGGGAGTCACTTCCTCCAACCCCAAATTCCCACGCCCATCCAAAACTCAATATCAAGGCTACACCAAATCCCTGAAGGCAGCCGGAATCTCGTCAAAACTCGAGGCAGCCATGTTCCTAGCTCAAACTCTGCATGAGAGTGAAGGCCTCACCAAGAAACGAGAGATTGGATGCACCGGACCAAATGGGTGTGCCACCAAATACCCGGAATCCGGAGAATGGCGAGATGAATGCAAAGGAAGTAAGAGACCATCCGGGGTCAGTTATTATGGACGAGGCTACCTTCAACTGACATGGTGCTCCAATTACGTTCAGGCCTCGAATGCTCTGGGTAAAAAAGATGAATTGAAGAAAAACCCGGATTCCGTCGCAAAGTCGGAGGATCTGTCGTGGGGCGTTTCCGCTTGGTTTTGGAAGATCAATGTCCACTCTGCCCTTGGAGGAACGGACCAGTTCGGTCGGACCACTAAAGCCATTAATGGACAGACTCAGGAGTGTCAAGGGAATGGGCTCAATAAGGATAGTTCTCTGCAAAGATTTAACTATTATACCAAAGTCTTTGCGGCGTTTAAACTGACTGGCAAACCTAATCCGGCTGGGTGCAATTATTAATTGAGGAAATTGATTACTGTTGGTTAATTATGACTGGACGACAATACAAATAAATTGAGCTAAAATTAAAAGTGTTAGATCCTGCATGTTCATTTTTGCATGGAAATCTTATTCTAAATTACAAAACTCCGTTACGATACAATGCCATTATTCAATGGTAATAATTGCAGAATTACACAGATTATAGAATGTCATTTATTCTCATTACTTTGTATAAAAAATACTTGTCTTGTAAAATCCGAAAGTTACACTCTTTGGTTTGGTTATCTGGGAAAAGTTCATAAATCATTTCGGCAAACTGCACTTATCTGACACTTTTAAAAAAACATTAAGCCACGATTATCCGACACCCATCCCTGTCCCCATACAATAGTTTTAACTCCGGCTCAATCACCTCCGTCACAACCTTAGTTTGTTTTGTGATAAACTTTTTCCTTCCCACGTCATAAGTGGGTCCTTTACTCCTTATTCCGGGACTATGGATAAGAAAGGCATTGTCAAGAATAGCCATTTCGTAATCCAAAACGCAGAGAAGGAATCCCTGCAAATTAAGCCAATTAAACCAAATTCTGCACTAAGTTAGTGCCACTAACGTCAATAATCAATCCTTACCTGAGTCATTTTATCCTTCAACCCTTCCCAATTAAGCCTCTCATCATAACCCGGTTCGTCCTTTGTCCCAATATAAATCGGTTCCCAACCCGCTTGAGCTCCCGTTCTATTCGTGACATGAAACACGGTCAACCCTTGACCCACCTCAGCCTCCATCCAGTCATCCGCCCTCGGTATTTTGTGACATTTCGGACAAATTCGGTAATGGAAGGGAACTGCCATTTTGCTTTTGAGCATCCCCACCAGCTCCACCTTATTCTGCGGCAATTGGTCTGGGGTCAGTTTTCCATCAGCTTCAAATATCGGGAGGACCCAGACTCTTCTCTTCTCCTGAGATTGACGGCCCTGGCTTTTCTTGATCATCTCCAAAAAATTTGGGATAAGTCCAGGACTCGGATAAAGCTCAATATCGGATGGGAGGACATACTTCGTGGTTGCAGCCTCTTTTGCAATATTTCTCCCCATATTGATTGGATAAGGAAGCTCAGATTTGGAGCGATAAGAGACCTCTCCACCCTCAAAATTGGCAAACCAGGGATGAGAGCAGTTAACACCCGTTTCCGTAAAGAGAAGATTTTCCACCAAGAGTGGGAGTGGTTCTGGAACATGTCCCTGATCAAAGAAGAAGTGAACAGACACCCAACTCTGGACTAGGTCTGCATCCGGTCCACACTCCCGGAGGTAAACTAATCTTCGTAAACTTTCTCCAAAATCGGAGCCAGGGACATAAACTGAGAGTGAGACTGGACCCATCCACCGTTTTAAAAGTGGACCAAGATTCTCGAGAAGGTACGAGTATTCCGAGTGTGTCGTATAAGTAATGGCCTGGTCGCAGGGAGGATGTCGTCGAGATTGGATGAAATTGTACAAGGCCCAAAATGAGCCTCTTTGGGCGAATCTAGGACTTGTTGATGGAGTGATATCATCACAGGGGAAGGATTTCTGGTGTCTGGAATGTGGGATGGGGTCATGGAGAGAGTTTATGGCTTCAGATAGCTCCAGGAGGGGTGCAAAACTTGTCGGACTTTTTCTGAGGGAGGCGGAACTATGTTTCGACGAGAGGTTGGACTGTATCAGTGTGGGGGACGAGGAAAAAATGGTGACCAGTAAAATGGTGAATCCAAAAAGGAATAAGAGTCGAATTTTGTGAGTTTTGGAGATGCTGATCATTTTGCCAAAACTTGGTTTTGTTTTGGATGGAATGAAGTTAGCTGGGCAATGGATTTAGTTTGAGTCAATCACAGTTAGGAAGTAAAAAAATGTGTGAAATGTTTGATAAGATAAGTGGTCTGTGTGATGACGAGGGTCAGAAATAAGCCGGGTTGATTATGGTGGAGATTAGCCTGATTTTGTGATTGGAAATGACGCGGAATCCCAATTTGGGAGCAGTGCTACGTCAAATTGCAAATGTAACTAATTTGTTACAGAACTGAGCCAACTCAGAATAAGAATGCAATTCGGACTTGTGAATTTCCGGTTTATTTTTGTGAATGCATTGCATGAGGGATAGTGTCAAACGGAAGCTGGGCAGAATCGAGATAACAGACACTAACTTGTGACAATTTCTCTGCATACAGTAAATTTACAGATAGACTCGAAAGAAGGCAGATGAAACATAAATCACTGCATTAGTTTGCGCAATGTCAAGCAATAAGTGTTATGCATTCTTCTAATATGTACTTGTATGAACTACAATACCATAAACTATAGCTCAGTTAACTGAATAAAGACTTATCGCAATATACTCATGCAGACACTGGAACTGTACGAAAAAGTGACCTCGTAATTGAAGGTGGCATTATTTTGATTAGTAAATTAGTGCTAGTATGATAAGATAAAACTAGTAATTTAACATTCCAATAAAGATGGGAAGAGCAACAGATAATTATCGTGTCATTTTTTTATTTTAAGATTATTGAATGGCAAGTACAGAAACATCAAGTAAATTTGATTGTGGAGCAATTGTAAAGTCATACAGTAAATCAGTTCAACTGTAACATATGAAAAAATAACAAAAAATAAATGTAAATTACTCTCTTCCTCAAATGAATTAAAGAGTTACTACTGTAGTTCATAAAATTGCAAACAGTTTAAATTAACATGAAAAACGAAACAATCAAATCAATAAAAAAAACTCACATGAAAAGATATTAAAAAATGAGCACATAACGAATACTGAGATAGAATATAATAGTCTGTTCTACCTTAGTTA
>JAAXNX010002224.1:0-14228 GCA_036491905.1 Folsomia manolachei
GAATTATGATGTGAATTCCAAATCAGTGTCTGCACATGAATATGTAATTAAGTGAATTAATTACTCTGATACTATTTATATTATAAGTAAAAGGATGACATTGTGAACTTGCATGTAAAGAGAGCAGCCAAAAATTGCGGTTTGTTGGATCATTTCCGGGTAAGCCTAATTTTTACTTTTCATTTTGTAACTTTTGCCATACTTCGCATTGTGCGTTTGTATGGAAAAGTGGTCCTCATGCATTTCTAAAAGTTTGCAGGAATGACGGAAGTTTTTTTTTTTTTTTTGTTGGTTGAATTGTGCATCACATACATTCATATGATACCTAAATTTAGGGTTTAGTAACTTGAAACAAGGAATCGAGAATTGTTAAGTGAGTGGTTGGGATTTGGCCGTGTTGTTTTACTTTGTTGTCTTTTCGTTCCGTTGTTGTGTTACCCGAATTTCATTCCGTGCATCATGTCAGAACTTTCCCATCTCTGTCATGTTCAATTCAACGATGTTCAATAATTCAAAGTATTATCGATCTTGAAATTAAATAACAAAATAAGCGTTTAATTCAAGTGAGTGAGTTGCTTGTGTCATCGTATCGTTTTGTTCCATCTATAACTAACGATTGGATGGATAGACATTTTATAGACAGACGGATGGAAATGATTGAATTGAATTCTGATATCCAACTATAGATAACGCAGCATTTCATTATATTACAAAATTTTGAGTCACCCTCAAATACCTTAAGACATCACTCTCACTAGTTGCGTTATTGGTTTAATTTCAGATTATGGAAACTTTTGCAATCTCGTAATACCGAATACGATTTAAAGTATACATTCAAACAACGAATTTAATTTCGTGGACTCAATATTTCATTGCGCTTTATTTCTCCTGAACAAAATGTTTGTAATGGAATGAAACAATCCAATTCAAATTCTCATTTATTTCCTGGATATTAATGCGATGAAAAGAAGGGGTGGATGATGAGTACTTCTGGGTCCACGAACGAACAAACGCAGTTTTACTATTACAATCCAAATTCCGATAAAGTTTTAATTTTAATGACAGTACTTGAATCATGGAATTAATATCATACCAACCATACACATCGTCAGTCACGCACATTTCCTTTTTGCGAGCTGATCTTCTCAGAGTGTGTGGTTCTGTGCTGGTAGTAAAACAAAACTTGATGTCGTACTTGATGTCTGAATTTTGAATGGTTTTTATACTGCAATATTTTTCTTTAACAACATTTTGTTAGATTGCTTTTCTTGGTAAACATGCAAATTATACACGCAGTGCACTAAAGTACTAAAGTCTGAGTTCCCGTGGGCTGCACGAAAGGAATTCAAATAATTTGATTTTATNGTGGGCTGCACGAAAGGAATTCAAATAATTTGATTTTATTACATAATCAACTTTTCGATGAATGTTAAGTAAACGAACTCGTTATGATAACTCCTTCCTTGCCGGAAAGGACCTTACTATACCTACTTTTTGGGGAAGCTTATGAAAAACTTTAACTGGCATTACAAATATTTGGTGTATTTGTAGAATGTATTTTATGTATATGTTTATGTAATGTGGAAAATTTGTTTTGTAGTTTGGTTAGGTGTTCATTATCACTAGAGCATCATTCTGCCAACTATTAGCGATTGTTTAAGGACTGCATGGGCTAAATAGTACGTTTCAAAATGCAAACATAGTAGGCATTTATCGTCATTCATTAGATTCGAGCGGTTTTTTTGTTACAATGTCAAATCAATTTACAAGTTCCTTTGAGGTTATGAATTGTAAGTAAACAGTTACTTATAAATCGACTATGTACATAAAAAACGCACGTTTAGTTGTGCGAATTATTTTGCATGTACTCCAAGAACCGTTGACGTTAAGTGTTTTACATTCATTATATGAAAAACACTTGGTCTATTTTAATCATGCTTGTCCAAAAGTGAAGTGTGGAAACTGGACCGATTTACATACTTGGCCTAGTTAATTGGATATTACTAATCCACAAGAAACAAGAATAAAGGTAGGTGACTTGTAGCTTTTGGCAAAATAGTAGCAAATAATTATGAGTCTCGTTGATTTGATTTTCAATCGTTATGTTCTTGTTGGACAAGTTTTTTTATATAATAGCTGCATCCACTTGTACTTTACAAACTAATGCCATCAGATTTTTGTAAATACGCTAACGAAGCAGCTTCCTAATAGGATACTTTTCGTTTCGGGAGATTGCCCTTGATTAAGTTTCCAAACAGGGATATTTGCATAACATTTATTATTTGATACATTTTTTCAAGCATCATCTCATTAATATCATAGCATGGCCAATTCTGGTCCTTGGTTTTGGTCTTGACCCTGCACATCTCTTGATAATTTATGTAATACCAGTGCCATAACTATTTAACATCACTGCAGCATACAATAGCTTTCCATGTATGTAGAACATACACACCTTCATTTCCCAGCATGCATTGCATCAAAATCCAGCTAGCTACACTACCTTGAACTTTTGGCAGAACAAAACAAGGCGTTAAATTAAAAGTCCATTTTAAGGATTAAGTGCTGGGCGTGAACATAAGTATCAAAGTCGAGCTGGTACGATCTGATCTGGACATGCAAACAAACGCCGATCGTTTATGATGATGATTTAGATTTTATTTAAGCTGGTCAGTCCCAATCCAATAAGGCTAAACTCGCATCTCATCATTTGCACCTCACCTTCTCGCCTTAATTTAAAAGCTTTAGGCGTTCCTTCCTCCGACTCCTTCATATTATTGTGCGAGCGTGTGATGAAGTAATACACAAAAAGAACTCATTTCTGGTTGCTCATGTGATAAATAATAAATATATTGGATTGGAGGTGAGTGAGTGCACTACTATTACGATTACCTCACGTTTCAACTATTTATTTATAGCTCTAAGAGTAAACCTGTTTTACTTTGGGTCGTGCTTTTATTAAATTGATGTGAAAGTTTGGTTAGATTAAGAGAATCATATCTCGTTTCACACCAAACTTCAATCGATGAAAGACTAAAACATTGAGACACAATTTGCATTACACTTTTATAAAAATCTGATAATAAAGTTAAAATTGGTAACAAAATGTAATCTTATTCATCATTTACCTACTTTTTACACAACAATTATTATACATGTATATATATAGTGTTTTTTATTTGTGGTTATTAAAGTTCCGATTACTGCATTATTGCCCACTCAATTGCCAAATTAAACTGGAAAAACAGTTGGTCAACAGTTCAAAATGTAAGAAGTATGCAATATCATCGAGTTATGTGTAATATATATGCGTTTGGAAGCATCTAGGAAAGGAACTAAAAGCAGAAAGAATAATACAAGAATTTGTTGCATACAGTTTGTTGAATTGAATGGAGTTGAACTGGCAACGACATTCATTACTTTGAAATGGAATGAACTGAGCGGAATCACAATCACATTCCGAATGAAAAGGAAGAAAGAGAAGGAATGAAATTTGCTATATTTTACAGCAAGCAAAATGAAACAGTGCAGATAAAAGATGTGCATTGTGTTTCATTTTAATTTTACCATGATTGCAGTCAATGTCGTCTTCCAACATAGCAGTTTCTTTAGTACTTGCAAATCAAAATTTGCTCAAAACTCTTCATACTTTCATTCGGTCATTTTTTCTAACATTTATCCACGTTTGATGCAATACTACTACTTTGGTTTTGGACGTAGACTTTCACTAAAACTTCCTGTCTGCACAATGGATGATGATACATTCAATAGTTTTCTACTAGAAGCATGGTCCATGATTCTTTTGTTGATATTTGCTTGCACAAGTAAGCAAAGTCAAAGTCAACAAGGAACTGGATATGGATGGATGAACCAAGTCTGAGCTTTTTAGGTAATAAATGTAAGTAGTCGTCGTAGTCAGTCAGGGTTCGAAAAAAGAAGTTCCACTTTCATTATTAGTATCCCCACTTCAAAAAGGAACCCAAGCCGTGCCATAAAATCAACATGGGAATTTGGTTTTGGACGTAGACTTTCACTAAAACTTCCTGTCTGCACAATGGATGATGATACATTCAATAGTTTTCTACTAGAAGCATGTATGTATGGTCCATGATTCTTTTGTTGATATTTGCTTGCACAAGTAAGCAAAGTCAAAGTCAGCAAGGAACTGGATATGGATGGATGAACCAAGTCTGAGCTTTTTAGGTAATAAATGTAAGTAGTCGTAGTCAGTCAGGGTTCGAAAAAAGAAGTTCCACTTTCATTATTAGTATCCCCACTTCAAAAAGGAACCCAAGCCGTGCCATAAAATCAACATGGGATATAGGACAAATCATATATAAGTAAAGAAAGAAAGGAATAACCTTGACCTTTTTGAAATGGTGGAAATCTATCCAAGGAATAAGGGAGTTCCTCCAACGCTTTGTTCTGCTATGCATGGGTTTTTATACATTGGACATCATTATTACACGTAATGCTACATAATATGCTGTGCGACACGTACAGCAGAAAAGCGGCAGGGCGACGTGGGTCATGTCGTGAAACTATAGTTGGTGTCCAGAATAGATGAGAAATAATAATGAGATGACACAACTCCCAGTCTAGCCGTAGGCTTATCATAATATATGCTTATCATTACTCGTGTCTAGTAACGAGGTTGTCCTACTGTGTAGTTTATTATAATAAAACATAATACGAAATGACTACCTACGTATAAGTTCTTTCATTAAGTTCACTAATTTGGAAAAAAGTCAGAAAACGAGGATGTCACAGTCACAATCAGCTCTGTCCATCAACTTAAGGGACATATCTTCTCCGGATCTAGATTTGTATTCAATTATAGAATTTGTGTACAGAATGTTCATTCCATTAAAATGAACGTGCTACTGATGCAGCCAGTTGACGCGGTTTGTCGTGAGTTGGTGGCGGACGGAGAGATAGGATTTGGCCATTTTGGTCGTTTTCATTGTTGGCCGGTAGTAAAGTGTAAATCAGAAGCATCCAAGCTGGTTGATGTTGGTAGCAGTCGTGGAAGTCATTTTGGCTTTACTCTGTCATAAATCATTTTCATTTCTCTCTTTCATATTTCTTATGTAATAATAGTAATGTCCCAGCTTCTCATTCTTTCTTCCTCCCCCACCAGTCATGACCGAGTAAGAAAGTGCAGTGCCAGCTTCAAAGTCACCTCCATTCAGAGTCCCATATGCATGGCATGCAACTTCGTCCATGGTCACAGCTTTCTCCTCAACTAAACTATTCCACTCCAAAAAACAGTTAGCTCTGCTCTATTTATCCCACCCATGCAAAAGAATAGGAGAAACTTTGTTAACACTGAACCACTTATTATAACCCGAACACCGCCATTTTCCTTAGTATTGTACGTGGTGTGGTGGATTTTCGACGTTACTTTTTGCATAGACATTTCTTGAATGCTGAATATGACATTTTAGAATGAATACGTAGCAGGCAGAGAAAATTGTAGTCAAGGCTAGAGTAGAACAGGTGCCGTTTACTTTGCCAATTTTGCAGAAATTGGTTTTGGTTTGTTGGTTTACTCACATCACAGTGTGAAATGGCACAGTTGGAAATAAATGGGGGGTACTTAGGATTTGGCTCGTTTATGTATTGTAATAGTTCCTTGTTTTTCGCTGGTTCAATTTGCATTCGCTTTCAGTAGCATGGAGTATTGTGTAACTAAAGTACTCGTACTTTGTATCTGTTTGAGTATTCATGCAAGAGTATGATATGCAAATCTGAGGAATTTAAGACATTAGTTTTGTCATTCGGGGTATGTACCAGTTAAGCTTAAAGGTTGTTCTTCATCCATGAGAGTCAGAATTTGGAAATATTCTTGTTTTAGAACATTGAGTTTCTACTTAAGCGTGTGTGTAGTTTCATTAATCCTAATTGTGACAATGAATTGATAGAATAATTCAGGATGCTGAGTCGTCAACCTAGGTCGAGGCCTGACTCAATTTCATTCAAGCATAATATGCATGGTTGCATAAAGAGAAAGCGATTCATAATACAAACAATTCTGTTGAATTCATACAATCCGGGAAAATGGTTTATTCTCACTCATTTCCTGATATAGCCCAACCGGTGACACTTCGGACCGTCAAAGTCAAGTTATTGTGACACCTTTAATACTATCCTTTGCTTGTTTTGAAGGTGACTATTTTATTTATGACAAAGGAATTTTCAAATTTTATGTCTCCTTCCAAGTTTGTATTTGTATACATCACAAACGAGTTAACAGAATCGCGATAATCCTTGCAATATATCTGTAATTGCCGCACAAACAATCTGCCAAAATTTAGAAATACTTGTAATTGGCTTGCAATTTGCAGCGCGATTATATTCATTCCATAAAAGGCAGTAAGAAAAGAAGGTTCCAAATACGACGGATGAGTGGGTTCATTCCATTCAAAGGCAGTCGTTTATTAATCTGAACCAAGTTAAGCCATATTATGCCAGTCCACCACTAAGCTAACTTTATAAGCTCCGCTTTCGTGTTTCCAATTGAACTCAATTATTCGCAAAGTAAATGAATAACGCATTCCCATTTTGGAATAATTGGCTGAAATTGACTGATGAACTGTTGATTGTTCTTGACAACCCATAGTCTCCGGTCAAACCAAGCCAACCGTGTAACATTAATATTTCTACTTACTACCATGCAATTCCGCAAGTAGGGCTGAACTTTAGTTAGAAGCTGATTTAACATGCATGTTTGTTTATAGGGATTCATCCTTTCCTTTATGGAAATTGGGTGTACAACATATTGATAGACTCGAGCATACGTTTCGTATGAAAAGCTTGACTGCAGGAGTGCAATTTCTGCTTTATTTTCATCGTTAACAGGTCTCAGTTTGACATTATGGAAAGACTGGTGCAATACATATCCAATCAATTTAAGTTCGACATTTTTTGCTAACAAGGCTATAGTAAGTTGTTCCAGTTTTTTTTAGTATTCTTGGCTAAATTTGGAACTGCCTGCGAACTCGTATTTTAAGAAATACGAACATTTCTCATTGCGTATGTTCTACCTTCAACCCTTATCAAAAATGGTATTCGGTAAAATGATCATAATCATAAATGTACGTCAATAATTAAACACTTTACGCCTCCACGTTTAATAACTTTATTGGATTGTAACAAGGAAAACTCGATAATAATCGTTACACTCAAGAATAGCAGGACGTATTAAACGAAGACAATTTCAATACTTCACAAACATTCATCCATTCTCCTACCCAGTTTAAAATGGCTTTATTCGCAAATTGCACGAAATTTGTTCTCCCTCCATGTCCATCAACATCCACTTTAATTCTATGGAACGTGGGAATTCACTTACGGTTGAGAAATTATTGTGAGAATGCCAACTTAACCCGCACTTCCTATTTAGATTTCTTAAGAGCTTAACAAGATTCTTTGTTTCTGAAGACGGATTTCCAAGCAGCATGTGAGGCAATAAAAATATTCTTGAGTGAAATACTTTTAATTGCGGCTACCTTACTTTTAAATAACAAACACACGATGCGATTCAATCTAATCTATCCCTAAATATAATCCTGGATTGCAAATACAATTATTGTGTATACTACTATCCTGTGCCTTATCTTATTCATTAACTATTTTACCCTCTCCTTCCTTGTATGTAGCACTTGGCTAACTCGTATGCATTTTCTCACGTCCATCCAGATGCCAAATGCTTCTACATAATTGTGAACAGGACAGCTCACAGAAATTAATTAACGGCTTATCACTTTTATGGCGGAGATATATGTGTACACATAAACCAACTTCTTCAGTGACTGAGTGATGTAATAACCTATCAACTTGAACTTTCAGTTCCTGTATATTTATGCATGAACTCATTCACCATGGGCGATCCATTATTCTTTGCTACTCTGCACTACAACAGTATATTCAATGATCTCACACCCAGATAACAAAAATGTATAACTAAGACAAACAAATATAATTTGTTTTATCCCTGTAGCTAACGATTTCACAATTAAAACTTCCAGGAATGAAAATTTTTACAAGTGGAATTATAAACAACAGGAAATGTCATGGCACGGTGAAAAAATACATTGCATGGAAAAACTATTGGAAAACCTTCTTTAAGAATGAGCATGTGCCATATTTTTAACTTGTAAAAAAATTAAATGGAAGTCCAACCAAGGAAAATGTGAGATAGTCGTGTTAATAAAACAATAAAATTGTAAATCATTCTCGTTCGGAAAAGTTTAGTTGTTCTGGTTCTTTACCTGAATATATTTAGTTGGTTAGTTAGTTAGTTAATATAGCCTAGAGTAATAAATATTTGTACTGGAATTTTTTCTATCATTCTACCTTCACAAAATAATTGATGATGCATAGCAGTTGGGTTTGTTGTGTTTTTCATTCGGTCGTGAATTAGTTAACAAAGAATCACATATCGAGGTTAGGTTAAGGCCAAGGTTGCATACATAATATTAAGTAAGCAACTATTAAATAAAAGTACTGTACCGTGTGTTAGTAATATATGATTTAACTCGCTTGATGATGCAAAAATTTGTTCGTGAATTTAAAAAAACAATGCTGCAACTTCGGCACGATTTGTTCTTAATCTTGATGACATTAATGAATTCCTTTTTATGGCTTTCGACCAAAATCATTGTATAATGGGACAAAAATTAACATAACGGCAGTTCTGTTATGTAGTAAAGTAAAACCACTTTTACTATGTATGTATGGTTGAGTAAAATCATTAAGGGTTTAAAAATGGAAATTCGTGCAAAATTGTAATGCATTTTGTATCCGCTTGCATGGTTCAACATATATTCGCAAGGAAGTCAACAGCAAAATTATAGACCGGGCTTGAAATAAATCATTTAATTTAGATAAGAAATCTACTCTTAAAGCGTACCATTGCAATTTAAATACAATGAAACATCTCCCGTTTACATTTGACAAACACATCAATTTAAAATTTTTTTAGAATTCTGTTTGTCAATTCGTCAATACAAATATTACTAGCTCAATTATAAAAGTATCGCTTTCAAATTACTAGTAATATCATGATTAAGGATATTTACATGAACTTATACAATCTTTCTTATTGAGTATATCTTCATTTCATTCATCACAGTTTTTTCATCTCACAGTGACTTTCATTAACTCTCGTTTTTCATCAAGATTAGTTGTAGGAAATGAAAATCGTGTTCCAAAGATTTTCTTGAATTCATCACATTGTGGTTGGTGGAAACTTTTTTTGTGTGACTAAATAAACTTGAATCTATTTCCAAAACTTTCCTTTATTCATCTGATCATCATCATCATCGCCATCCCCCGATTGAATCGAAAGTTCTACAGTAAGTGGTGGGCAGCCAAGCCGGAGGGAATGAAATGAAACCATTTTATTACCGAACTCCAAAAGTCGGTTCGAGATGTTAGATTTTCTTCATGATTGTGTTCTATTCTCTTTATCCTTATTGCAATGGTGCATAGATGCAGCAAAAGAGTAGTGCAGCATTCATTTCATTGCAGTATATTAAAGAAGAAAGAATTGAGTGTACTGCAGTGTTAGACTGACTGACTTGACTTTGGAGAGATGGACGAAGGATTCAGTCAGAAGTTGATAGTTTACTTTTTCGTCTCTCTCCCGAGCTGCTTATCAACCTTCAGTGATCTAATGAGCTGTCTTTGTGCCTTTATTTATTCCTTTCCTCTTTATCTTTCCACTTGGTCTGTTCCTTGCTAGTTTTCTTTTTAGTTTAGTTTTCCACTCTATGACATGGCCCTTATTTCGGCTCAGTTTACTGTAAACTTTTTTATTTCATTTTTGTGGAGAAAGAACTTGTCTTAGACTCTGCATGGCTTACCTAACACAACCCAATAACGAATAGTTAATGAATGTATAGGTTTTGAACATACCGAGTAGGTGGGTGGGGTGGATCTAGAAAATAAATATAAATATACTTTATGTCTGACAAGTAAATAAAGTACAATTTGGCGTATTATAATGTGACCCAGTTACTATGAACTGGGGTTTGTGACATGCAATAAACTTTAAGTTTGAAGCGTAAATTTACTTAGAGCTAGTTGGCTCTGGAAAATACTTTATTATCATGAACAAAAAGACAGTTATGAAAAATGACACATTCGTCGTTCAGTTTTATGTAACGGGGAGTGTTACCTGCGAAAATGTTCATTAATTTGCACCCCAGCATGATTAGAATCACGAGAGTTCAAAAAACTAAACCAGTGAAATTTGCATGTAATTTATCTATTCCAAATCAATTTATGGGAACATAATTTTTTTATGGACAAGTCGTCAAATCAAAATCGGCCAGATTTTTTATAAACCTTTTAAAACCTGTCTTTCTCTCCATGAAGAAATGAAATGACTTCTTTCACGCTAAGCCCTCTAAATTACTTACGGTTACTTGTGCACGTTGCATGATTCTAGTCGAGATGATTGAGAACAGACTTGCATCGCACTGCGCCAATGCATTGCATGAAGGATAGTGTTACATGCACTTTTTATACTTGTATGAGAACCACGACTGGCATCACATCACGGGTATTACTTACTATTCCCAACACTAAAAAGATTTAATGGACAACTCCAAGCCATCATTGCATGGATAAAGGCTGTATAGAGTCAGAACATTGGACTGGGTTTTAAAATCAGAGACAACCAGGCAGGTGAACGAAGCATGCATTACCATCTACACGACAGGTTTACTTTACTTTTTACTTCTCCATGCTGTTGCCTCGTTCATTTTCTTTCTTCCTATTAAACCCCATTATCAACTCGGTAATCAGCAGAACTAACAATCCTTGGTTTGGTTTGGTGGATAGAGCGTAGGAAAAAACCAAGAAAGAAAGAGTATCGTTTAAAAAAGTACTTTAGATGTACACTGACTCACGAAGTAATGCATGCAGTTTCACAAGCCAAAACAAGCTCATGAAAAAAGTTGTGCTTGTCCTCCGCTTTATTTTCATCCTACTTCTTGTTCTCATCTTCTTTTTATTCTTATTTACATTTATAACGAACTGTCCAGAGCTTTAGGGGTAAATTGAATGGTGTGCTTGATTGGTAGTGGAGTTGTAGTTTAGTTAGTTGGACTCTTCTCAGAGATAGAATATGCATTTACTTGTACAAGGCTTGGATGAGGTGAATAGAAACTCTGTTGAACTGGCAAATGCACCGTCATTCATGAAGTATAATGACAGATGTGAATATCAAAAAGAATTATTGAGTCTTAATGATTTAAAAAAAAGTTAAAAGATTTCCTTTAAAGCCTCACTTTGAGTAATGGTAATAATGTGAGGTTATGAATTACTGATTACAGCATTGCAATTGTGGTCAAATGTGTATTTGCATGGGGTTTACATTTTTAGCCATGCGTCAAACTTATGCATCTCTATCTTCATTTGCAAAATTATGTGAATTATTTTCAACTAAAATTTTTACTAATTTATTATAATGATTGCGCTAAAGTGCTATGCATCACGACTTTGACTTTTAGACAATGACAATAAGTTGAATATACATGCATAATACGCTTAAATTATTATGGATTTTCAACTACAATTTTTACTAATTTATTATAATGATTGCGCTAAAGTGCTATGCATCACGACTTTGACTTTTAGACAATGACAATAAGTTGAATATACATGCATAATACGCTTAAATTATTATGGAGGATCAGGCACAGCGTTGAAAATTATCCAGCAAAAAAAGAAAAATTCCTTGTAAGCACTGCTCATGTATAAGCTTCACACATTGGGATCTTATCATAACCAACCTTTTGTGCTCGTAAAGATGAAAGACATTTTTATTTTTTCTTTATCCACGTGGCACGTACAAAGTTTGATTGTACATTGAGTGGATATTTATGTTCCGTACTATTCGCATTCGTATTCGCACAATAAATAACAGCAAACAGCACGTTCAGGCCAGGCCTCCTTATTACTTATATTGGCGAAACTACAGAAGTGCAGGACGTGTAGTATTGTATTATATTATATTTCTGACAAAACAACTTCAACCTTGAAACTTTTCAAGGACCTAACAACTAAGAAGTCTGCTTTTTATCAAACTTGTCCTGATGAGATGGAGAAGATTTATTTTTATATTTTATTAGTCCAATCAACCGTTAACAATGAAGTGAGGTTCTCCTCTCCAGTCATCATTGCCATAATTATAATTGGGAATATGGCACCGGGACTCATTAGAATTAATACGCATCTACATTTTGACATTTCTTTGTTTTGTGCCAGATATTTATTTTCAAAAATAATTAAAAAATAGCTGGACTCGTTCCGCTGTTTGTTACTAGTGAGGAATAAACCTTGCCCAAGGTTTAAATGCTAGCAACGAATGACTCCGTGGAGCATTTGGACAATTTTATGACGTATTTTTAAACTAGTAAAAGTAAAATTACAGAAAATAAAATTTCATTGTCTCTTTCTTTTTATATGGGGGCGACTTTTACAATTTTTATTTTAAGGTAACCCTTAAAACTTAAAACAAGTGGAACCGTGGTTGTGAAACCGGTTCAGTTAAAATAATAATCCAGTTATACGGGTACCTGTCTTGTCCATCCGTCCATTTAAAAGAGTCGACTCGTCTCTCTGAGTCAAGTCAAGCTGAGCATTTTAAGTGTTTAACAGCTTAGTTGAAAATGATGCTTAAAAGTTTTGTTGGACGAAAAAGATAGGAACGACGAGATGAGAATAAATCTGTGCTTTAGTTGAGTCCCTGTATTTTTTTCGCCACTCGCTCACTGCTTATCCAATCCGCTTATACAGCAGAGCATTCAAAACCAACTGATAAGAATAAAAAATTAACACAATAATAATATCCACACAATGACCATTTAGTCATTAGTATGCTGGCTTCGTCCACACAAAAATAAACGGCCACTGGTTATTTTCAGTCTTCTTTTGTACTCATCCGACAGGCAGGATAAAATTTTGGTTTGCTTCAAAGCATGATGCTAACTGCTTGTGGGAGATTGCATAAAAAGCTTAAATTTTAATAATCTGTCTCAATGCAGATTAAGATGATGCAGTTACGCTTTTTTCTGTCCTGTAAAGATTTTATGCCAAATCAATTAGGACGTCATGCGCAAACGGATACCAAAGCATGTACGGATTCTATAAAAAAGAGGACAGTTCTTTTTTCTCGTCAGTTGCGTTTAATATTTTGTGATTTTGATGTAGTGGATTAAGATTAAGGAAATGAAACGAACTATAACCAAAATTAACATAACATGGTTTCTTGGAGTGAAGAGAGTGAGATAAGATTTTATTATCTCATCACCAACCAAGCCAAAACCAAACCACTTTGATTATTGATTGCTCTCCCTCTGACTCGAACTGATGTAACGAAAATTACATCAAGATGAGGATAAAAAAAGTCTTCAAAACATTGATAAATTAACCATTGTTGTTTGTCTTGTGGCGTTTAAGTTGATTGCAAAAAATTCCACTTGAAGATTGAGTATACGCAGGCTCAGCCTATACAATCTTTTATATACAAATACATCCTGCAAGTTTTTTGCATGCATTTATTTACGTCCCTAATTTCGCGTGTTATTGACAGTACAATAAAGTCGTTGATTAGAAGTAGTTTATGCAGTTGATGAATTTTTTGTTATTTAAACAAACTTAATTACTGTCGACGGAGTTTAACTACATTCAACAATGAGGCGTGTTAGTACTCCCAACATACATTATGCCGCAAAATAAAATTCGCAGTGGCCAAGTTCCATTATATACACAATGTTTCAAAAATTGCAGTCTTTTTCTCGCAGCCAAATAGTTCACGTTCGTAGCTCTACTCTGCAAATGGAGCGAGATTGCGACGGAAGCATAAAATCCCATCATTTAAATGTACATCACGCTAATTACTGCTTTTAAAAGTTACTTGAAGATGTTGAATTGCAGCTTCTGCTGTGTAATCATTAAAAAATATAGAAGCGATGAAACAACGCAGTGCAATCAGCAGTAACTCATATAAAAGAGTTAATTGTAGGTTGTCCGTGACCAACTGAGCAACTTTTTCCTTAACTTACCAGAGATTAGGGAGAGATTCCCATTTTGTTGTTAATCTGGATAAAGTTTTCGAACTGGAGTTGAAGTGAGACGAAGAAGAAACTTTTCCTTTCATTTTTATCCAGCTTCTGTGCACTTTTTTCACGACGAATACATGAAGACTGCTTCCT